>PVIR01003074.1:22923-93168 GCA_004026965.1 Petromus typicus | reverse complement strand
AGTCACAGGACTTGAATCACTTCCCCTGCTTTCCATGAACACTTGCGCCAGCTCACTCAGGATGAATACTAGACACTCCTGAAGTTTAGAGGAAAGGTATTAAAATATAGCAGGGAAAGAAATGAAAGGAAAAAACATCAGAAAACTAGGAAAGTGTGCAGAGTCTTTGTAACTGAAGAGGGATAGGAGGGTTGATAGATACATTGTGATATTGTTTATACCACATATCAAGGGAAAGTAATGAGGCAAAATATATTCTCAACACTGTCAGTGTATACAACTCTAAGGACTTGCTACTGTTTTTAATGTCTAAAGTGTTAATAAAATTTAAAAACAGAAGAACAAAAAGCAAATGAATATTAAAGTTCCTAGTGTGCGCCAGGCCATGTACATCAAGGTGAACCCGAGGCTCCTATTTAGGGGTTGTCATCCCTGCTACTACCCTCTCCATCACTTCGTCTTTCTTCCATCCTAACTCACAAAAAATGTAGGCCTACTAAAATAGGATACCTCCATTATATGTCATTCTTTAAGCCCCCAATCCTAAGCCTCCTCTTCCACCCCTGAAGCCCTTAGCCAAGAACGTAATATACAACATAATTCTTTTTGGAAAAGCAAAGCCAAGTAAGACACAAATATTCTGGTGTCCTCTAATGAAACTCCCTCACATGAAGCACTTTACAACCCTTCCATTGCCAGCAAGACCTGTCTATGTTCAATATCTTTTAGATCTTACAGTTCATCTTCATGACACCAGCTCCTCCAACCATGCCCAGCATGGGGAATAACGCTGGTCTCATGAAGTGCTTTCTCTACTTGGTGGCAGAAATGTACTCCCCCTGATTTATTACAATGTCAAGTCTTGGCCCCTGGTTTCTCCCTAAGCTCCCAAATACTGGCTGCTTTGTTCCTACTGATGCCCAGACTTGATACCTAGACTCAGGTAATGAATGGTTTGGGGTCAGAAGTGCAGAGTTCACAGGCTCAAGGGCACATAGACTTCGCTTCTTCAAAGTGGAGCTGAGTTCACGTTTTATGTCTACACTTTCCCTTCCTTCTTTATTCACAGAGACTGGACTTACTGGGTCTCCTTCAAGCTGGATGTGATGGTTACACTTAACTGTTAGTTTCATTGGCCTGGGAATTGCTGAGGAAACTGGTAAAGAAGTCTTCTGGGTAAATCTAGGGGGCCACGGAGCTGTGACCTTGTGGTATACATCTGGTCCCTGGCACTTTCTCTTCAGTGCTCTCTCCCATGTTTGTCTCCTAGCTGCATTAAGTGAATGGGTTTGCTCCACTATGCTTTTCTCTCCTGCCATTTCTGTCTCAGCAGGGCCGGGATTGAACTCAGTGGTTCTGGTGGCTGTCTTGCAAGCATAAAGTCCTGAGCTCAATCTACAACAAAAAAATATTTTAAAAATCCTATCTTGGAGCCAGCTGATCATGAGATAAAGCCTGTAAGGAGCCAAATCAAACCTCTCCTAGTTTAAGATGTAGATGCCACGTATTTTGTCTCAGGAACAACAACCACAAGCTAACTAACACACCTTCAGGAAGTTCTCCTGTCATTTCTGAGGAACTAAGCCACTGCTTAAGATCCACCACACTCCAAAGCTCAGAATTCCAAAGCACTCTTCAAATCCAGGCCCCTCACTCAACAGAAGTCAAAATAGTCACATTTCATTCAACAAGTTTTCCCAAGGTAACTCTTCTCCAATATTAAGAGGTTCTTATGAATTCCTTAACCAACTCATCTCTAGAGTCTCAAGAAGGAGGAAATTTCATTATATCCATGTTACAATGGAGAAACTGAGATTTGGAGATCACAGAACTAGCAGGCAACTGAATGCACTAATTGCTTAGCCTACTGCCAGTGAAATCCTTTCTGTAACAAGGCCTGTGAAGCCAGTCCTACTGAGTTCCTTGAGCCTCTGTGCTTCATTATGCAGTACATTTCACAGGCCACTGTCAGATGCACCCTCTAGGTAAGAGGGTGGCGGATGAAATAGGTAACCCAGCCCTGGGAAGTTGGCAGAGAAATGCTAAGCAGAATAAGAGGCTCCCCTTTACACACACCCACAGAAAAAGTTTTATTTCAGGTTATGAAAGGCACAAGAGTAGACACAGTTGTCCAACATAGTCCCTGAAGAGTCGGGGTCCACCCCTGGAATCATAGTCTATTAATTATAGTCATCATCCCAACTCCCCCTTAAAAAGCCTTCAGACTCTCAAAATAGCCAGGGCAGGCTTTTAAAGAGCCTAGTGAATTAACGCTGTCCCAGAAGCCTTTTTGATGTTATCTGAGGTTTCAGTTGAAATCCCCAAGCTTATCAAGCTGACTTCCAGATCTCCAGTCAAGGTAATCAAAGCAAGTGCCACATCTGGCCTAACACTGTAACACAGGCCAGCCCTGAACCTGTCATAGGATCACTTCAAATTCCTGGGGCGTATCTCAGATGTGTGGAGCACCTCCACTGTGAAACCCAGAACTAGGGTCCCCCAAACTCCAACCGCTACTTGGGGCATGAGTGACCCAGGGGCTTCCACACAGTTATACGATCCTGCAGTTAAACGACAGAAAAGCCAGTCCATAAGTTTAAAGACAAAAGACACAAAGATAATTTGCAAGAGGAAGACCAGGGAACTTCTAACTCTGAATACCTGATCTAATAGTGACCCTCACGTTTATTAGACTTCCACAAAGAAGTAAGCAAGCTTGTAACCCAGGGTTCAGGGAAGGTTTATCAGGTTCTCAGAATTTACAGCCTATACTTGAATGTGTATTTTCTTTAATAAGACTTTAGCTACAGTTGATTCCCTCCTTGAAACTGGCTGACATCAGCATGCTAGCAAATACACTTGAGGGAAACTTGGCTTCCTATCTCTTCCTGTGTGTCTCCAGGAGACTAACCCAGGTCTTGGTCTTCACATTTGGTTTCCCACAACACAATCCTACTGTTGGAGATTTTGGATAATTGTTTTTGCCAAATGTCTTTTCCATGATGTCTTCCATCCTCATAACCTACTTGTAAAGGGGCATTTCCCAGACCCTGCTTCACACTTTTGGTCTCCACCCCTCCAGTACAATCCTGACTTCTAGCCTGGCTAGAACCTTAAGTGCTGGAAACATTGACAATCCCCTCTCTTTTATTTGCTGTCAGTGAAGCATTGTCAAGGAACCAGAGTATGAAACACACTCCAAGAAACATGAGTAGATTTAAGGATGGTTCAACAGACATAAATCAAAAACTTTAATACATCACATTGAGAATTAAGAACAAAAATGATATGGTTATCTTACAGGAAAAAGGATTCAGCACTCATTTATGATTTCTCACCCCTCCAGAAAATTAGAATAGTGTTTATCTCAACTTAATAAAGGCTATGTATGAAAAACCAATAGCCATTATCATACTAAATGGTCACAAATTGAAACCTTTCAGGCTAAAATCAGGAAAAAGACAAGGATGTCCATGATCACCGTATCTATTTACTATAGTTCTTGAAATATTACCTACAGCAATTAGACAAGAAAAAGAAAAAAAAGAATAAAGATAGGAAAGGAAGAAGTTAAGCTGTCACTATTTGCTGATGACATAATACTCCATATAGAAGGTCCTAAAATCTCAGGCTAAATATTGCTTGATTTTATCACCAGATTCAGCTTGGTAGCTGGGTACAAGGTCAATGCTCCAAAATTAATAGCCTTCTTATACACAAATAATAGATTAACTGAGATATAGAGGAAATAATTTTTTATAATAGCATACAAAAAATGAAATGTCTAGGAATCAATCTAACAAAGGAGGTGAAAGACCACTCATCTGGAAATTACAGCACTCTGTAAAAGGAGATTGAAGAAGATATCAGAATATGGATAGACATCCTTTGTTCCTAGCTTGAAAGAATCAATATTAATATACCCATACTCCCAAAATTGCTATATGGATTTAACACAATCCCAATTGAAACCCCAGCAGTATATTTCATATAACTAGAGAAAATAATCCAAAAATTCATCTGGAATTAGAAGAGAACTAGAATAGCAAAAGCAATTCTAGGGATCAAAGACATGGTAGGCGTATCATGATCCCTAATTTGAAACTATACTATAAAGCCACTGTGATAAAAATAGCATAGTACTGGCAAAAGAACAGACCCAAGGGTCACTGGAGGAGACTAGAAGATGCAGAAACAACTCGACGTACTAAGCCACCCCATCTTTGATGAAGAAGCCAAATGTCCTCAATGGAGGAAAGACAGCCTGTTTAATAAATGGTGCTAGAAAAACTGGGTTTCAACCTGCCAAAGATTAAAGCTAGATATAACTGTTTCACCATGCACTAAACTAAAACCAAAGTGGATTACAGACCGAAATATTAAAACAGAATCATGAAACCTGCTGGAAGATAGGTAGAACTATTGGAGACATTGGCATTGGAAAGACTTTATGATCAAAATTTCGGCAGCATGAAAACTAGCAGGAAGAACCAACAACTGGGATCTTGTCTTATTAAAAAGCTTCTGCAAAGTAAGAGAAACTACCAACAGAGGAAAAGGATAACTTACAGTATGGAAAAAAAATACTTTTTCTGGCTGTTCCTCAGAAAAAGGAGCATATAGAACATATATAGAACTCAAAAAAAAAAAATCACACCCTTGAAATTTAAAGATCCAATTCAAAAAAAGGGCACCTGATATGAACATTTTTCAGATAAAGCAAAAGCAGCAAAGAAACATGAAAAAATGTTCAACATCAAGAGATGCAGATGAAAACAATGCAGAGATTTCATCTCACTCCAAAAAGAATGGCTGCTATGAAAAAATCAACCAACAACAAATGTTGGCGGAGATATAGAGAGAAAGGACTGTTGGTGGGAATGTAGCCTGGTGCAACCACTGGGGAGATCAGTGTAAAGATTTCTCAAAAACTAGGATTAGATATTTCATTTGACCATGTTATTTTCCTGCTGGGCACATGCATGAAGGAATTAAAAGCATCACACCACAGGGACATGTGTGTACCCATGCTAAAGCAGGTCAGTTTGTAATAGCTACATCTTGGAAATAGCCAATACGGAATTCAATTTTTTAGAAAAGAAGATGGTATGTGGTTTTTTTAGAAAATGGAATATTACTCTGCCACAAAGAACGTTAATTTGAGTCATTTATACTCAAATGGGCATGCCTTAAGGATATACTCATAAGAGACAAATAGGACATGCATGTATAAATGCCATATCATTTCTCTAGTGTGGAAAACTGAAGATGCAAATAAGTTTGCCAATTTATGGATAAGTATTATGAAATATGAAAAAAATGTTCAAAGGGCAACAGTAACTGGGTAGGGGGGAGAGAAAAATAAAGAAGGAAAATAAAAAATCTTATAAAAAGTAAAAATAGAGGGCCAGGGAGTTAGCTCAGTGGTTCCGGCGCCTGTTTTCCAAGTATAAGTGCCGGGGTTCGATTCCCAGGTAACCATGTACAATACTGGGTATGGAGACTCACGCCCAGCAGCAATCAGCACCACAAACCACAGTGCCAGGCGTGGTGGCTCACACTTGTAATCCCAGCACTCGGGAGGCAGAGGCAGAAGGATTGCTATGATGTGAGTTGGAGGCTGAGCTCAGGGCCAGCCTCAACTACAAGCTGTCTCAAAAAAAAAAAAAAAAAAAAAAAAAAAAAAGTAAAAATACAAACAAAGCTTACATATATATACAGAGGGTAAGGGTTGAAGGGAGGGCAGGAATGGGAAAAATGAGATTCAAGTTACATTATGTTACAAGTACCAATAGCCAATGAAGAATGTGACTATAAGGTATTCCTAAAATGTACCAATAACCTTAACTTATTGTAAAAAGAAAGCAAGGAACATGTGTAGAGGTCCCAAGAGCATCTGTCACTCACCAGGCCATTCACCAGGCCTTGCTGTGCTCCAAGGTCCCCGTGTCACAGATGAGCAGTGAGGCTGGGAAGCTTTTCTCCAGCTCTGTCCACGGTGTCCACTGTGAAGCACCATCGCCATTTACAAGTGGTAATAGCTTCTCCCCTAATTCTACCTTACCTTCCTTGTGGAGGTTTACATGTCCAGTTTGTCTTAACCTCACAATAGATTTGTATTTTTGTCTTGTTTTGCATATAGTGATGATTTCTGCTCAACTGTAATACTCACATTTATCCCTGTAATATCTTTGTTTCAGCTTCTGTGTTTGTTAGTTTTTATTTGTACATAAATCTCTCAGTTTTATGGATAACTTACAGTTATCTCTCTAAATTTTTTCCTTCTTAAACATCAACCTCTTCATGGGTTATTTCATAATTTTCTTTCTCATAAGAGGCTCCAGCTGTTCACTGCATCAATAATAAGTTTTTAGGTTGTTAATATATACATCTGTTACCTATGAACTCATGACAGTTTAAGTCTGTACCAAGAACACAGAAATAATAAATTATCCTTGAAATAATGCTGCTGTTCCTTTCAAGCTATCTAAGAATAGGGAAGGTCATAAGCAGTTTCATGCTACTTATTAATGTCTAATAATTTAGATTATTCTCATAAGCAGAAACAAAGAAAATCAGCAGCTGCAACTTGACAGTGACATAAACACCTGCCTGGCTAATGAATTCCATGCCAAGTACTTGTTCCAAAAGACAGAGCAATGTCACCTCTAACACAAATGGTCTTTCCTAGAATACTGGAGCTACATCAAGGGAAGGTAAGATCTATGAAGAGTACAGATGAAACATTACTGCAGCTATGTCACTGAAAATGCTGAAATGGTAAATAATGTGTCACTTTATTTCACCATATTATATTTCTTATCTTCTTCATGAATAAGTGTAGTGCCAACACCCATAAATATTTCACAAGAATCTTTGAGTTTATTAATTCATGTAATTCCCACCAAACAAAATAAAATGTGCTGGTTTTTTTCTAATCCTAAGAATAAAGACTACCTAGATAATACAAAGGTACATCTTTGGACTAATCACCAAGCCCTCCAAGCGCCTACACAAAACCACAAGAAAACAACCATTCCCTAATCCAGTATATGTCAAATATCTCCAAGCTGAGATGCTTCTGTATCACGTGATGAATTATAATAAACATTTTTAAATGATGTCCAACAAAAACCTCACTGTCAATAAATTGGAGCCTGACATTAGGTCATAATATCCTTAGATTTTCCTCCTAGATTTATTGACATAAAATGGACAAATAAAAATTGCAAATGTTTAAAGTATCCAGTGTCATAAACTGACATACATATACAACCTAACTGACATACCCTTAACCTCACATAGTTACTACATACACTTGAGAGCATCTGATTCACTATCAGGAAATTTCAAACATATATCACATTTGCATTTACCGTAATTACCATGTGATGTCTACCTGCATATATATGCCGTAGAGATATATGCAACATAGGCCACGTATTATATACAATATAATATACTTTATCTGTTCATCCATCCATGGACATTTAGCTGAATTCCATGTCTTGGTAGTTATGAATAATGCTGTGGAGAACACGTAAGTGTACATGTCTCTGCACAATACTATCAGCACACCCACTGAGAATAGACTCAGAGCTAAGAGAGCAGGACCCATGGTCGCTCTACTTTAATTTCTTATGAGCACTATTCTGCTTTCTCTAGTGGCTGCACGAATTCACATTCCCATGAATGGCGCCTCATTCCCTGCCCTCCACATCCTTCCTAAGACTTGTCATCCTTCATCTCTTTTGGTAGGAGCTGTTCTAACAGATGTGAGATGATACTTCATTTTGATCTTCATTTTTTTATGATTAGTGATGCTGAGAATTTTCTTATGCCTGTTTATCATCTGTAAGCCTTATTTGAGAAATGTCTACTCATGTATTTTCCTCGGTTTTTAAATGTAGTCTTTGCCATCTTGTTATTGAAGTAGAGTTCCTAGTATGTTTGGATTCAATTCCTCATTAAATGCATGCTTTGCAAATATTTTTCTCCTGTTCCTTGAGTTTTCTTTGCATTTGTTGACTGTTTTTCGTTATTTGGAAATTCCTTATTTTGATACAAGATTCTAAGAAGCCCTGGTACTAAAAATCCAAGCACTACAAGCCTGGGATAAAGAGCAATTCCGAGCTCACATGCTCCTCAAATGCTAAAGGCTAGCATGTAAATAAAACTTCCCTGGCCTTGTCTTTGTCTTTGTCTAGCTGCACAGTAGAGGGATCCAGGGCTGGGTCCAGAGTCTTGCCCAGGGCTACACTTCTGCCCACTACCTGCCTGCCACCGCCTCCCAACAGCTTTCACATGTGCACACATAACCTGAGGAAGTTACTCTGTCCTGCCCTGCCTCCACTTCTAAACTTTCCATGTGGAAGATGGAGGCAGACAGAGGTAAGCACTAAAAGTTTCAATCAGAGATTTTACTCTTGCCAAATAGCCGCATTCTAGGTAATATCTGCTATATAATAACAGTCTGTATACATGCATCCTTCCGTTGAAGGGAATGCTGTGGGTTATGTGTGACAGTAAAGATGGCATTTACACCACAAATATCCTTTCTGAAGATGAAATCTCCAAGATGGTATCATGTTCACATTAAAGTTTGCCCTCCGGGAGCTTATTGTAAAGCCAGGCTTCAGAAATTTGAGATATCTGACCTACCTTGAGGTTGCGGCATTCTGAAGAGCTGCTATTTTCACAAACAGTTTTCCATCTCGGTGAGCTAGCCATTGGAATTCAGTGGCACATTTATGCAGACAAAATGGGCAATAATCTCTGGAGAAGATTCCAATTTCTTTCCATTTCACAAAAAATGTTACGATCTGACTCTCAATGTTCATCCGCTCAGTAAGCAGAGCATCTCCTTCAGGCTCCCTGTGAATGTGTCATTACAGGGAAAGAACAGAGTTAAACACCTAGCTAATTATAAAGAGCAGTAAATCTCTAAACACCACGCCTTAATAATCAATAGAATAACTTTGCAATCCAACAGAAAGCTGCTTTCTCAGCAAGATACTAACATATTAGTTTAGGACCAGGAAATGTAGCTCAGTGCTTATTACTGTCCTTATGATCTTGGTATTTCTTATTTATAGGCCATGTTAAGCACCAGCAGAGAACACTGTAGGACACACACATTGCTCAGGTGCACATGTGCACCTTACTCAAGTACAGCTGCCCAAAGAAACAGGAGCTTGAGAAAAACAACTACTGAAATCATTTCAACAAAGCATATTTGTTACTTCCCAACAACATGCTGGTGATTTTCCAGTTCTTCCCATGCTGCTCAAATGCAAAAACTTTTTCAAACATCTCCCCTTCAGAGACTATAAGGTCTGGTTTCATATTTGATAGAGATATGGCCTGCCATCTTGCACAGTTCTTCTGGGTTCTTCACCCTTGCCTATAACTCCACCCTTGGCCATAAAGTTACCCTTTCCCAGGATCTACATCAGCTAGAAGCAAGTGGAACTGAGCTTCTTGTGAGGCGTGAACTTTATAGCATCCGATAGGCCAAGGCTACCTTACCCCATCCTGATGTAAGATCCCCTAACCCTAATTCTATATAAGACCATCTGCTTCCCTGTTCCTTTTTTTTTTTTTTCCTGCCCTGCTTCAATACAGGAGCTACTCTTTTCTGAAGAAAAATCTCCTGATGGGTGCCTGGTGTGTGGCATGGTCATTGAGCATTGGCGGATTCTTTACCTTTACAATATTCCCTGTTACATTTGAAAGAAACCCTGCTGTTTACACAACGCTGACCAATAGCCCAATCTATACCCTACACCAATTCATTTTCTCGGCAATTTCCTCCCTTTTCTAGTTATGATGGAATTGTACATCCTGCTTCTGCCCCCTCAAAATACCAGCAATTGTCAAAACTACTTCCCACCAAGTGGAGATCATTTGGCTCAATTTTAAGCTTGAAGGTTAAAGTCTTATTTAAAATTATCAGTTTACACTGAGTAAGTATAGAGGTTGGGCTGGAGGCCTGCGGGGTGCAAAGCTGCCCCAACAGCTGTGCAGGGGCTTGGGCCCTGACATCTTCTAGGATCACTGCATGAGGTGAGGCACCAGAGACTCCATTTAGGGTCTGTGCACACTGAGGAAGTGCAGCAGCTGAGCAGTGGGCCGGTGGCATGCTCATCTGGCCCAGCTCTGCATAGTACTTCGGCCTTGACCTCGTGCAGGACCCGCATGTGAGGAGGAATCCTAGAGAGTTCCTCTACTTACCTGCTCACACTGAGTAAGTGGCCATGCTGGGACTTCAGCAGAAGCCTTTTGTGCATGACTGAATAGGAAAAGAAATTCCAAGAACCTCAAAAACACGTGGAAATTTAACAATACTGTCCTAGGCAACAGATGGGTCATAGTAGAAATTAAAGATATTAAACAGTTCCTACAATTAAATGATGATGCAAGTTTAACATATAAGAATCTATGGGACACAATGAAAGCAGTTCTGAGGGAAATGCATAGCAGAGAATGCCTACACTAGGAAAATAGAGTGAGTTCAAATAAGTAACCAAATGCTGAACCTCAAGCTTCTAGCAAAGGAGCAAGACAAACCCAAAGCTTATACAAGGGTGAATATTGAAAGGATTGAGCATAAATTAATGCAATCCGCCAATGCTCAAGAACGATAAAATAAATGAAATGTTGGTTCTTTGAAACAATAAACCAACCTTTCGTCAACCTTATCAAAAAAAAAAAAAAGGAAGGAAGACTCAAATCTATGCAATCAGGAATGTAAGCAGGGAAATCCCCACAGATCCAGCAGAAATTTGCAGAATAAACACCTCCTGTGGGAACCTGTACTTCCATAAGATGGAAAAACACAGAAGAAATGGTTAGATTTCTAGATGCATATGAACTTCCAACGATGAATGAAGAACATATAAAAATGTGAAACACCCTAATATGAACCTTTGAAATTGAAATGTAATTAAAAACCTACCAACAAACAAAAGTCCTGTCCCTGATGGCTTTACTGTTAAGTTTTAACAAAGTTTTAGAGAAGAGCTAATGCCGCTACTTTTCAAACGCTAATGAAATCAAAACAGAAAAAAATACTCTCAAATTCATTCCTAAAAGCAATCATTACCTTCACTCCAAAATCAGAGAAAAACTCAACCAAAAAAGGAAACTACAGAGCAATCTCCCTGATGAAAAATGATGCAAAAATAATAAAATACTGGCAAGCAGAATACAGAGGATTATCAAGAAGATCATACAACCTGGCCCAGCGGAATTCATCCCAGGGATGTAAAGATGGTCCAATAGATGTAAAACAATAAATGTAATACACTATATTAAGAGTTTCCAGGATAAAAACCATATAGTCATCTAAATAGATGCAGAAAAAGAATTTGACAAAATCCAATACGGACTCATGACTAAAATCCTACAGAAAATTAGAATAGATGGTCTTAATCTCAAACTATTTAGGAGAAACCAAAAGCCAGCATCTTATCAAATGGTCAAAAATGAAAGTTTTTCACACTAAAATTGGGAACACAAGAATGTCCATTATCACCATTCCTGTTTAATATAGTTGTAGAAACATTATCCACAGCAATCAGATAAGAGAAATAAAATAAAAATAGGAAAGGAAAAAATTAAAATGTCATTTTTTGCTGAAGACATGATATTTTGCAGGGAAGATCCTAAAATCTCAGCCAAAAGACTGCTAGGCTTGTCATATTTTAGTAGCATAGCTGGATATAAGGGCAACACTCAAAAATCAATAGCCTTTGTACACATGAAAAATAAACTCACTGTGAGAGAAATCAGGGAGTGAATTCCTTTCACAATAGCATCCAAAATATTTGAAATATCTAGGAATCAATCTTACAAAGGAGGTGGAAATCCTCTACTTTGAAAACTACAGCATTTTAGAAAGGGAGATGGAAGAGGATATTAGAAAATGGAAAGACATCCTCTGTTCCTGGCCAAGATGACCCAACACTGTCAAAATGGCCATACTGCCAAAACTACTATATAGATTCAATGCAATGCCTATTGAAATCCCAACAGCACATTTCACAGAATTCGAGAAAATAATCCAAAACTTCATCTGGAACCAGAAAAAAACTAGAATAGCAAAAGCAATTCTAGGCATCAAAGCCATAGCAGAGGGTAATACAACCCCAAATTAAAATTATACTACAAAGCCACTGTGATAAAAATAGCATGTAACTGGCAAAGAAACAGAACCAAGGATCAGTGAAGGAGACTAAAAGATGAAGAAACAACTCCAGATATACTAAGACACCTCATCTCTGATGAAGACACCAAACACTCTCAGTGAAGGAAAGACAGCCTGTTTAACAAATGGAAAAATCGTATTTTAACCTGTCAAAGATTAAAGCTAGATCTATCTCTTTCACTGCACACTAAACTAGAATCATAGTAAATTAAAAAATAAAATATTAAAACAGGAACACTAAACCTGCTGGAAGATAGGTCAGGTACAACTCTTGGAGACAGTGGCATAAGGAAATACTCTACAAACAAAATCTCAGCAGCATGAGAACTAGCAGAAAAAATGAACAGTGAGGATCTTATCTTATTCAAAAGGTTCTGCACAACAAGAGAGACCACTAACAGTGAAAAGACAACCAACAATGTGGGAAAGAATTTTTACCAGCTGTTTCTCAGACAAAGGACTAGTATCTAGAGTATATAAGGAACTTAAACACTAACATTCTATCTTACTCCACAAAGAATAGCTGCTATTATGAGATTAACCAAAATAAATGCTGGTGGGGATGTGGAGAGAAAGAAACCCTTCTTAACTGTTGGTGGGAATGTAGACTACTGCAACCACTATGTAAATCAGTGTGGAGATTCCTTAAAATCTAGAATTGGAGGCCTCATTTGGCCCTGCTATTTCCCTGCTAGGTATATACACAAAAGAATTAAAAGAATCACATTACAACAACATATATGTACTCATATTCATAGCAGCACAGTGTGTAATAGCTAGATCTTAGAAACATTCAAATGCCCATCACTCATAGACTGGATAAAAAAGATGGAGTTTTTTATAAAATGCAGTATATTACTCTGCCATAAAGAATGATAAATTTGGATCATTTATAGTCAAATGGATGCACCTTGAGGACATACTCCGAAGTGAAATAAATAGAACACAGGTGTATAAATACTGCATCATTTTTCTCGCATAAGAAACTGAAAGTGTAAATGAATGCCAAAATACATGATAGGTAATGTAAAATAGGAAGAAAATGTTCAAAGGGAAAAAGGAAATGTGGGGTTAGGGGAAGGTACAGAAAGCAAAGAAAAAATCTGATAGTAAAATAAAAGGAAACAAGGCTTACATATATAGGGAATGAAGTTTGTAGGGAGGGCAGGAAAATGGGAAAAATGAGAGTCAATGTGCTATGTACAAGTTCTTAATGCTAAATATGATCATAATGCATAAAAGGTACCAATAAAATCGATTTTAAAAATAAAGAAATAAACTCATCAGCTTTGCTATCACTCTTGTAAATGGTCTTCTGTTAAGTTAAAATTATGTCCAGGTCCCTGCCTGGTAAACCCAAGAAAATGATCAAAGGCCGGCCAGTGAGCACAAAGTCCTCTCTGAGCCAATACACATCATTTTCTCAACTAAATTAAACAGCGTCAAAACACAGAGGATGGTCATTTCCAACCATCGGCTCCCCTGGTTTTCAACCATTTCCTGGATGGATCCACTCCTCCACTGCCTTCCTTCCCCATGGAGTGAGTAGCCTCAGATTCTGCTGCAGAGCCAGCGCTCTCCCTCATCCCCCTTCACTTCCTCCCAAGTCCTGGGCTGTCCAGGATCTGAGCCGGGACATTAGGGCTAATACAACCAACTTACTTTGCGAAACTACAGACACAGAGAACAGCTGAATCGGCACGTGTTTTAAGATGGTAATGAGGGGATGTTTGACAGGAAAGTTATCCCAACAGTTGGCAGGATATTCCTTTTCACGAGGGCAAACTGTTGTCATTCTGAAGCCGATTTTACTTTCTAATCCACTTCACTCTTCTATACCTTGTGTCTAGGGCCTCCTGGTCTCTTTTCAAATCACCCTGAAGCAAGTGGCACTGTGAACCACGGAAATCTAGAGCTGATTGGACACAGACCTCCCAATAAACCTCTCTCAGTGACTATGTGGTGACAAGCAGGCTTGATGGCTGGTCACTTAAGCAGACATCAGAACCTAGGAAGCGATATTCTCTCATCCTGAGCCTGGGTCACAGCTTAGGCCTATGGCTGGCTGCACCTAACCTCTCACCACACTCTAATGCGTCTTGTTCATGTTCTGCCAACTGAATCTTCCCTTGAGATCATTAGGCAGGTTAGCAAATGTTCCATTCTATGGAAACAAGGAAAATCACCCAAAGCCTGTTTCACAAACCTTCTTCAGTAAACCCTTGATTTGCGCTCCTAAAGAGCCCCATATCTTCACTTTTCTGTTGCTGTAGCTGTTCCAAACACCAGGTGTTGGTCCCACCAAGCTTTGTCTACAGCAGAACCAAGTGTAGCTCAGATCACTTTAGCAGGGACATTCAATAGATAATCAATAAAGACAATTTCCATGTGTAGAGGAAAAAAGCTTCTGTGTTGAAATACCATTTCATTTTTTGGCATCGTTTTTATCACCAATGCACTGGTGAGTATTCCTGGGTCAGAGCAACCTCAACAACATAACTAAGTCATTGACGATGCTGCCTACTCAGCTGATGAGGAAACTGAAGGCCAGGGGAGTGAAATGGTGTTCTTCATGTTTACAGTATTGATTACTGACAGAGTGAGATGTCCACTCAAGAAAGTAAAAAAAGCCAAACAGAAGATGGGCTTCAAGGGTAAAGGCAATATCCACACGGACGCTGAAGGCCAGGCCTGGGCACAGCTGCCGGGAGGTGCTGTGGGATCGTGTCATTTCCTTATCTGTACCCTCGTGACTCTGTGTAGCTTGTTTATTTCTCAATACCATGGGCTTTTACTTACATCACTTTCATTAAGAACTGCAGTTTTCTGAGCACCCCCATGTTCAAAAAGAGCTTGGTAGAATCCTTTCACCACCAGGGAGGAGGGGGGGAGGAGCCGCTACCTTTGCCATTTGTTTTACTGCTCAAGAACAGGGCGTGGGGCCCACAGGGGCTGCGCAGACCTCTGAGTTCAGGCAGGATCGTTGGGCACAGAGAAGCTCGGGCTCAGGTGTCCCTTGCCGGGACATGTGCCTCGGGCACAGCTGGAGCCTTCGACACTGGCCGGGCTCTGCTGGGCCGGCGCCCGGAGATGCCCGGCCTCCCGCAGGCTCCTGGCCGGTCCTTGCAACTGCTTCATTTACCGTTTGGGACAATTCTCCACAGGGCTCAGGAAAGCGCATGCTGCTGCCACATTCGGCTCTGCTTCCCCTTCCAAGCCCTAATGAGGTGAGATAATGGATGCAGGAAAGTGGGCAAATGCAAATCAATACTGAACATATGCTCCAGGTCCCTCTGCAAACTCCAGGCCAGGCTGGCAGAGAAGAGAAAACGCTTTGGAACTACTTGGAGCCTGGTGCTCCACCCTCTCCTCTACAGAGCACACCAAGCTGTGAAGCTGTTGTACCTTCCCTTTGCAGCCTTCACACCTCAGAGGACAAAGAACCCTTTTTTGACGGCTTCTCAGGGTTGGCCTTATTTCTCATTTGTCTTTATCCCACCACACGAGGCAAAGCCAGGAGGGGAGGACGAGGAGGAGAAATTTGGCAGCGGTGCCCACATTTTGCTTCTGCAAGTGTGTGAATCTCCCTCTAAGCAGAGAGGCCAAGCCCCAGGCTGGGAGGGTCCTGGACAGCCATGGGTCTCCGGGCCTCTCAGCCAGGCCGCCAGGCCTCAAGTTTTGGCTCAAGTAGCTCAGGCGAAGCGCCAGGCAGAGCTGGGCCTTCTGCCCGAGCCATTGCGTCAGTGGGCTCAGCGGGCCGCGCTGCTGGCCAGGGAAATCTCCGCTTTCCGGAGCCCAGGGGATGCGAGCTGGCGTGGCACTACTTCCCCTGGCCAAACGCCCCACCAAGGGAGCTTTCAGCAGGTTCTTTCTAAGCGCACTTGAGATTATGAACAAGAAGGAAAAGGAAATCAGCATTGCTCTGGGCTGTCGCTTGTGCCCAAGGCTCACCACAAGCCAGGACAGGCAGCGCTGTCATCGCCATTTCAACACGAGACAACAAGGAGACGCCGA
This sequence comes from Petromus typicus, assembly GCA_004026965.1. Classification (NCBI taxonomy): domain Eukaryota; kingdom Metazoa; phylum Chordata; class Mammalia; order Rodentia; family Petromuridae; genus Petromus; species Petromus typicus. The sequence goes on along the minus strand of PVIR01003074.1, from coordinate 76,946 downwards.
GCAGACAGGAGGACAGTGAGGGTGGGAGGCGAGACCACCCTGCCTGGCCTGAGCCCGTGACCTTCCCCTGTACCACAGAGCCTCTCATTTACTCCACATCCCTGGTGATGGTCATGGGCTTTGTCAACTGAGCATCCTGTGAGCAAACTCCCCAAGTCCATCAGGCAGCTAACGTGACTCCATTCCCTGCAAATACTCCTCTGGCAACCTCACAAATTTCAAATGTTCCCAAAAGAGACCCCAGAGTTTCTCCCACCCCGGCTGCAGGTCATTATCCCAAATTAATCCCTAGGAATCAAAATGATGACGCTGGCAATCTTGACCTCACAAGCATGAAGCTTTGCAATCCTGCCCGTCCTGACTCTCCGAAAAGGGGCAGGGAGTACAGCCTGGTCTGCACAGAGGCTATGGAGCCGCCAACCTCCCCTTAGCTACAGGACCAGAGCTGAATTACTTACCTGCAATACCTGGAGGAACGGGCTAACCTTGCGCTCCTTCTCCACAAATGGGGTGATAATAGTGTGCGTCCTCTAGTGCTGTCGGGAGCATGACACCTATTGTGTGGTCGATCCCAGGGGCCGACTGTCCCACCCAATTGCCTCCTATCTACTACCTGCCAGTTGTCCAACCTTGGGCACATTCTCTAAGTGCTCTATACCTCCATTTCCTCAAATAGAAAGGATGTGAATCACTACACTTACACAGAAGGTTTTCATGAAGCTTGTATGACCAAACACTTTCATGTGTCTAGAACACTAGTGGCTCCAAGTAATGCTGTGTGAATTTCAATCAAAGCAAGTGAACAATGTCACGAAATGCCTCAGTAACACTCAGGAAGGGCTGCACGATGATCACCATGGTTAAGAGCCACTTGCAAAGATTCAGAATATCACACCTCTCACTCCCAGCAGTAGCACTGTGCCTTTAGGAGGCGAGTCACAGACGTTTCTCCAGTGTGTGGTGTGCGCAAGAAGGCAGCGTGACTCCACAGCTTGGGTTCCAAGCACTCCTCCTCTGGGCTTGATAATCTGTTAGCAAGCCTTGACTTTCCTCCCCCACCCCTGCTTCAGCGATCATCATGGGTGCCATTCTCTAGACTGATGTACAGGGAAGATTCCAGCCGCCATCGCAGCCAGGCATTCTGGACACTCCTGAGGATCCTCACTCTGCACCCACCGGCTCTGCTTGAAACCCAGCTGATTTCCCGTCACAGTGGAGATAACTGACCCCGTGGCGACAGTGAGGACTTGTAAAATGCTCTGACAGAATGGCTACACACAAACATGCTTATTTGCTCAGAGTGCACAGTGAAAGAACAGGTCATAACCCTGAAGTTTGAGCTCCTAGCTAAGAAGTGACTGGGGACAGGGCTACACAGATGAGGCCCTAATATTTGTGGGGCCCCAGACAAGAGGACAAACAGAGCCCCACTGTTAAATGCATGCTGCCCTCCTCTTTTTTGTTATTATTTTATTAACACATTAAGCATTAAAGACAATAGCAAGTCCTTACTCATGTGTTCCCTCCCTGAAAGTGGCTCAGAGTATATTTCACCTTATCTGCCCTCCTAGTATAGTAATAATGAGACAATGAAATGGAGAAGGCCAGACTCATGCTTAGAATCCCTGGGTTTCTCAGAATCTTGTACAGAAATAAAGTTGCATTCCATGACCTCTGGCTCAATCCGTACTATGGGGGCCTCAGATGCTGAACACGAACACTGCAAACTAGGTATCCAAGCTCCATCTTGCACATAGCCACTCTGCCGCCATCTCTCAGACTTAGGGATCCTACCTGATCCCTGTTCCATCCTCCAAGGACAGGTCCAGCCTGGACAGAGCAGTGGATAGAGGCACGGAGTTGGTTACGTAAAGAATAAAGGAACCTTGGAATGACAGAGTCCACTTAACTCTGAAACTCTGCCCTGTTGGTGTGCATGTGGTCAGGCAACATGAGATTAGGAAACCCTAAGATACAGGGACCTTCCTGTCCGGATCTCTGTCTGAGACTTCAACACTGTCCAGTGACTCTAAGAAATGCGTACACTATATACGCATGCCTACCATGACGTCTCAAACTTGCATCATTCTCTTTTATGACACTTCCTTGAACTGGGAAGCCATCCATCCATTTTATGGAACTCTCAATTATCTGCATGACTTGAAGTTCAACATCACTGATCCTTGAGATTTTTATGTTGTTGAGGTCATAGGGTCTTTGAGAGTGACACAGCCCAGGGGAACTTTTTAAAAGCACCTCATCCTTCTAGTCACATCTCTTTCTATACGACACTATCACAGAAGGTCTCGTTTCTGTCCTACCTCCTAGGGCCCCCTGGGAACCAGGACCCTGGCCTTCTAATGTCAAGTTAGCCACCAATCAGCTTTAGTTAGTGCAAGTTGTTCATTTTTCTATGACTCTTGTTCCTTTTGGTGGTAATGTTATTTTCTTTTGTTTTCTTTTGAACTTTTCTTTAAAAAAGATCTACACTGAAGATTTTAAAATTTATAATACTGAAGGAAATCATTTGCTTCTGGTAAGGTGCACTATGTAATGCATAATTTAGGCTTAGAATCCCCACTGATAGCTGCACTTACAGGTCATAAAAACACTCAACAAAAACACTTCTAAGAAATTGTTTGTTTTTGGTGTTAAAGTGCTTTCTCTTGAAAAAATAACAGGTCTACTTTGACTATTTATTCCAACAATGTTTAATGCCTCCCTTCCTTATTACATCTCAGTGTTCTTGTCAGAACACTGAGATGATGGGCTAAAGCAGCATTTCTCAGCCTTTTTTCTTTCTTTCCTTCTTTTTGTTGCAAGATCCCTTCACATGCTGCAATATTATTAAAGAGCTACTTCCCTCCTCAAAAAAAATTCACCTTTTTCACACATAGGATACCCTACCTAAAATAAATATATGATTTCCAAAACCCTAACTTTCACTTGAAAATTCAAATCTTATCCTTGTCTACTAACATTTTCAGGATTTTTTTTTTTTTTTTTTTTTTTTTTTTTTTTTTTTTTTTTTTTTTTTTTTTAGTTAACAGGGCTACTTCTTTTATTTAAAAAAAAAATCTGACTTGAAATTATACTACAAAGTTACTGTGATAAAAACAGCATGGTACTGACAAAAAACAGCCTCAAGGATCAATGGAACAGACTAGAAGATGCAGAAACAACTCAGCCACCTTATCTTTGACAGAGGAACCAAACACTTTCCCTGGAGGAAAGAGACTCTTTAATAAATGGTGCTGGAATAACTAGCTTGCCACATGTCAAAATTTAAAAGCAAAGCCCTATCTTTCACCATGTACTACACAAAAATTGAAATGGATCAAAGATCTAAATTTTGAAACAGAAATATCGGAAAATTTTTAACTGAATGTGGTCCTAAACAGTATAAAAATGACTACTGGTTTAGTATCACTACCTTAAACATGATAAAGCGTAAGTGTTGTATTGATTAGTGTTCTCTAAAGGAACAGAATTACTAGAGGAACTGTGTGTGTGTGTGTGTGTGTGTGCGTGTGCAAGTGCACATGCACAATGGCCATCTGCACAATGAACAGCCAAAAGAACCAGTATCTACTCAGTCCCCACAGCCAGAAGCCTCAGAAAAGGGATCCAGGTTGCAGTGTGGGCCTTAGACTGAAGACCTAGAAGACCTGAAAGCTTTCTGAAGTATTGCTTTTGTGAGCTTGCATTGAAAGACTGAGGAAGCTAAATCTGATGTCCTCAGGGAATGGCAGCAGCAAAAGAGATATTCACTTAACCAGAAAGGAATTTTTCAAGTGCAGGCCAACTTCCTCCTCCTTCCCTTTTATTCCATCACCACTATAAAACAACTGGGCATTCATCTCAGTTTTCAGGCCTGCATACTGACTATCCACAGAAATACCCTACAGATGCACCCAAATGTGCACTGTGCTAATCCGTTACAGTAGCTTACTCTACCACCCTACCATCAAATTAACAATAAAGACTCACTTTCACATGCATACTGACCCTGCACTGTTTGTGTGCCACTGATGCAGATGCCAACAAAAGGAAAAAGACAAATGATGAGTAGTGTCATGGACTTCTGCAAGGGTCTTGGCAACTGTCAAGAGTCTATAGTCTACACTCTGAGAACTGGTGAATTAGATCTTCGCATGGGTCACTCACAATCCTAGCATGGTAGGATATGGTTCTTAGCTTCCTACTTGGAACCACACAAAACTCCTGATTCTAATGACATTCCAGGTTTTACTCTTCTCCCTTGCACTTTCTTTTTATTCAAATTTAATTTACCAGAGACTTTCCCTCTTTCCTTAGTTGTTCCCTCATTTCTCCCTCCACACTTACTTCTCCTGCCTAAAAGAAATGCTCTGTATAATACTCTCCACAGTCTTTTCTTGATGTGTTCATTCACCCAGGCATATTTAGTGAACCCTGCTGCCTTCCGGCCCTGGTTCCATTCAGTGGGACATGATGATGGGACACATAGATCTGCTTGAGAGTCCTCTGTTTTCCACCAAGGATGTATATGTAAACAGAAGGCTACAGTGGAGTGTGTTAAGGCCTCACTAAAATTGTAATGTACAAAGGCAACTGGAGAAGAAAAGCTGTGTGCCTGATTACACTTCCACACACTCCAGAACCCAGACTGCTCTCCAGAGAGCCTCTCCTGCCTGGTATCTGTATGTAAGAAATGGAACAGTATCTATGGTGTTTTCAGCTCAACACTTTAGGAAGATGAGTAAAGGAGTCTTCAGGAGAAATTGACCTTGCAGTTGATAACAACCCTGCCAGAATATTAGAATCACATGGTATGCTCTTTATAAATACTCTCGTTTAAACGCTGTTATTTAAATGAGTGGTTCAGATGTAAGTGGCCTAGGGCAGGTCCCAGGCATCAGTCTGTCTTTAGAAGTTCCCATAGGGTTTATGACATGCAGCCAGAGTTGAGAACCAGTGCTCCATAATTAGATTTACAGAAAATTGTATTTGTCAAGGATTATTTGTCCATGTTACCAATATACTAAAATTTTCAGTAACAAGACAAGAGGTACGTCTGAATGGGTAGGATCTATCTACACATGTGGTTGACTCACAGTCCTGGAAAATTGGTCTGACAATGTTTAGTTCATAGCTTCTAAGCGTAGTAAAGGAGGAGGAAAAAGACTTCAGGTGCACATGGGAGGGCTTATGGACCAGCCCTGAGAAATATCCATCTATTCCATCCACATTTGATGGGCCAGAAGTTACTCACTTGGCCACATCTAGATGCTATGAAAATTAGGAAATTTGTACCTAGGAAGGAAAAGAAAACAAATTTGTGGAACACCTAACCATCTCTACTACAAAGATACTCATATCCAAATAACTTAGAGAATATAGTTTGTCCCATAAATTTATGGCAGAGAATAAACAGAAAGATAAGGATGGGAACCCAACTTTTAACACATGTAAACTAATCATCATGGCTCCACTTTATTTTTTATTTTGCTTTTAAGAAAAACACAAAAGAGTGAAAATTTAGGAGACGATTAGCAGATTGAATGCTGACTAGATTTTTTGATATAGAGTGAAATATTTACAGAGAAAGTAATCTGGTATCTGAGATCTGCTTCAAAAATAATGTAAGAGCAAAAGTAGATTCACCAGAAGCAAAACTGCTCAGGTATGACCCCTGTTGAGGTTGGATTCCTGGTATACTGGTCCTTTTTTTTTTGTAGATGATTGAGATCTTCCACATTATGTCTTTCTAAAACCAAAGGAGAGCTTTGACTATAATGTTTATCCCCTTTCCCTGTGGAACCACTGCTAGTTCTGCCCCTGACCTTAGGGAATTGTCCCTCTAAGGTCTGTCTAGATCTTATCTGAGAACAAATACAATTTTTCCCTTAAGGTTTCTGAGCCACTGAATTAATTCCTACACTTTGCTTTCACTTGCCTAGCAAAGCAGAGTTTACATGACTGCACGCAAAGTGGCAGATGTGGTCAGGGTGGCGTGGGTCTCTGCCTCTTGCTCCTCTGAGCCCTCAGTGCCCCTCTCCTCTTAATGGGCAAATGTACATGAAAGATGATTACCAGAAGTCTCTTTTGAAAAAAAATAATCCTTTCCTACTTGAAAACAGAAAAAAATAAAAAGGTTGAACACACCAGGATTTTTAAACACACCACCAAGAAACAGAACCAGAAAGAACTGTGCGCCATGTCACCAGTAATGCTGGAAAGGGCTGTCCCAGCCTCACATGAATAAGAACACGATCTATGGGTTGATTCCTTTAATTTACATTTCTCCTACCCAAAAGTAGATCCATACTCAGGAAGATGTTAGCAGATCTTTCCAGTTTTCCTCATTCCTAAGACACACCTTTAGCAATTCTTCTTACAAGGCTTATTCCCCCAAAGCCTCCCTCTGCTAGGAGATATTCCCCGCTTACTCTTCTACCATCTATGACCACCTCTCTATATACTGTCGAAACTCAAAGTCATTCTTAATTCCCCTGGGCACTCTGTAGCTGGATTCTCAAGGAATCTTAGCTTTCTTCTCTCTCCTCCAGACCTTTCCCTTCTTCCACATCTTCACAGACATCCCTTTTGGTCCCAGCTATTTATTGTTTCTGCTGCAAGAATTTCTACCTTGCCATCTGTATTCTTGAGTTTTCTGAGGTTGAAGATTTAAAATAACTTGTCTTTTAGTTTCCCACATACCTCATACCTCATCTAAGTCCAATTTCTTCAAATGAAGCCAGTTTTCCTCTCTCCAGAGGTGCATAAGCTACCTCACTGCTTCTCTGCGTTAGCAATGCCCCGGTTCTGGAGACCTCTGACAAAGAGTATGTGGACAGACCTCAACCTAACATGACCGGGCCAGTGGCTCACAGACTGCAAAATGAATGTCATAACTTTGAAATGAGTAACTAAATTACATAGCTTAAACAATTGATTTTCCTTTTTGTAATTCCCCTATTTTTGAACAAAGATTTATGTGTAACATTCAGACTTATCTGCACTGCGTTGTGAGGTATTACAAAAAAATTACATGTGCTTATTCATGGAAATGTTAAAGGGGAAACAGTGCCATCTAGAGAAAGTGGCAGAAGTAATTTTACTGAAGACAGGAGGTTGAATAATCTTAGGCAATAAAAATGTGTTTTTCTCCGTCTCTCTTCCCACTCCAATGCTGTAATTATTATTCAAGGAATGCCTATTTACAGTTCTTATATCTCCAAATTTCATACACTGAATGAGCATGAAGGAAACATCTATGGGATATGATACAGAATACACAAGAGAAAGAGGATAAAGGTGGCCTAGGAAAAATGAAAATCAGGAACAGAACATCTCTGCTGCTAATGGGTTCCATCAGTCACCTAATTCAAGTCATTTCTCCAAAAAGGTGACCTCTAAGCCTTAGTACATGTCTACCTCCAACATTATTAGTGCCCTTTGGGAGTGATCAAATGTATTATGTAGACCTATATATACTCATACATATCTCCCTCAAAAATGGATGTGCCCTTAATGTGTTATCTTTTTCTCTAAGGAATATATATAATGATATTAACTGATAACAGGAAAGAACATTAACTTGTGCCAAGAAATTCAGTACACTTTTCAAACCTTAGCATTCAACATGAAAAAAAAAAACCCACAAATTTACTGTTGCTCTGTTTTTCTGTTTCACGTTATGACTGAAGGCATTAATTATAAAATGAAGCTTCCTGAGAACACATTTTAACTTGCCATTTAACATACATGTGCTCTTAGACATGTGTCGCATATCTCAAAGAGTAGGAGGAGCTATGTCGCTCGCTTGGGTGAGGCCTGAGGTATTTCTGTTGAGACCTCAGGACAGTGAACGACATTCCCTGAGTGCGGAGTGACCAGTGGCTATGGTTCTCATGTCCCAGAACTGAAGGGGAAGCCTACAGGTTGATGAGTTTACCACTCATATCTTCCATTGCAGAGCTCTCCTCCAGGCCTGAATGGGATCACATCTTTTTAAAGAATAGGAACATCTTTGAGAATCTAGTCAACCTATTAGAAGAGGAAAAATTCACAGATGGTGCTGGGCAGTTTCACTGCCAGTTTACTTCCTGCTTTGTCAGGAGCCACCTGAAGACAAGATCCCCGAAGGCCACCCCAGAACCTCCCCTTTCCATGCAGACAGAGGCAGAACCTTCCTCTGCTCAGCTCACTCCTATTCCATACATCACGGGTTCAAGAAAGGGTAACACCTATTTGAAGCCAGGACCCAGAAACCAGCTTTGAATCTTCCTCTTTCCTCATCTAATAATTCAGCAACTACAGTCATTTCTGCTTCCGGAATAGACCTACCCTCTGTCCACCTCTTTCTGTCCTGTAACACAGTCAAAGCCAGCAACATCCATCCTGCTCCTAATAGATCCAAAAGCTGTGGCCTCACGCTCTGAAATTCCCTCAGTAACATAGTCAGAAACCCTCAGAACAGACAGAGTGGACCACGTCGTGCGCCCTATTTGTCCCTCCCTGCAATTCTCACATGTTGGAAACTTCAGTAATAATAATGCTTCGCTTCCTTGGTTCTGATCTATTTCTTGTGTATCTCCCACTTTCTCCAGGACTGGATCTGGTTTGAAAAGTCCTGCAACTCTCTTCTCTGCTTAGAGATTTTACGAACTTGTGTGTGCCCAAGATGGGGAAGATGAGGGGCTACATCAGCCAAAGTTAGTGTGCTAGACAGTTTGCCACTTTTGAAGACAACTTAACAGATCTCAGAGAATAAACAGTGGGAAATCTAGGCAGAGGATGGCTGTATTTCTTTCTCTCATAGTCCTGAGCCAAAGTCCCTAGCAGGGTGCCTGGCACAGCCGTTTTCGATAAACATGAGCTGGACCCATGCATGAAGTAATGAATGATTGAACAAGTGACCGAACAACCCACCTGCTGGCTGTCCCTTCTAGAAGCAGAGAAATCAACTGCTCATCTCTTACCGTCTACAGCTCTTCTTTAACACTTGCCACAGAAAAGTGTTAGGTCCTGAAAGTGCCAAAGCAGAGCCAAGGCCACGTGGCAGCATCCAGCCTCCCAGGAGTCCACCAGCTACAAACATCCTCCCAGAATTCTGAAGCACCTACAGAGCACTGAGTTATCACACAAGCTCCCCAAACCTACATGTGCAACCCCCGCAGGTCTCAGAGTAAGAAGCAGACCATTTAAAACAGAACAAAACTAGAACCAAGTTCTTGTGGAGACCTGGAATCCTCTGCAGAGAGAATAACTGTATAATAACTTAGTTCATACAGAGTAATTAATAGTCTCCAAGTGTTATACACATGGCAAGGTGCCCATCTCAAAGGGAGAAGAGCATATGGTAACATTAAACATATTCATAACAAAGAAGCAAAAAATAGCTAAACAGAAGGCTTTGGTTCCTAAAGCCGGTACATTTGGGCTATCCCCTATGGCAATCTCATTTTAAACTGGGGCAGGTTTCCTGAGATGGACTCATACGTGAGCAAGATCAAGTGATATTGATGACTATTATCAAAATGTGAGCAGTCTCTTCTTCTCTCCATCCGTCATTCCTTCCTCTCCTCCTCCATGCTGTCCTGCCCTTGGCTAGACAGAGTGCAGTGAACCCAGACTTCCTGAACTAGGATTAGTAATATCAAGGAACGGTTCTTAAGTGATAGAGACCAAAGTCAAATAAATATATTGTGAAAAATATTATCAGTTTTGAGACAGATGAAAAGTTAAATAATCACAACACTGAATTCTGGCAATATCACCAGGGAAGCTATTTACATTGCACTATGTTTGATGAACTGTCTCAGCAGCCGTAAAAATATTCATACCCTTTGACCAGTAACCTTATTCCTGGGTTTATCTCCTGATCAAGCAACACAAAAATAGGAAAAAGCATTACACACATGAAGAAAAAGTTTAAATATGTAGGATTAAGGAAGAGTTGAAGTGTGATAAATCAGTTTGCTGAGCTTTAGTACAGCCATTAACACTCTGAAAGTACTGTTCTATAATTGTCGCTAAAAATGAAGAATATAAAATATGAACGGCCAGCAGAAAATCTAATTGCCTCTGGCGGTTCAGGCTCCCTAACTTCAGGACGTTTAACCACAACCAGACAACTTGGAAGCGATGCTCGAAAAAAAGAAGTAGTAAGAAGCACAGAAGAAAATTATTTTCTTCCATATCCCTAGTTAGAATTCTCAGATTTAAAAGACAATGGCATTAAGGACAATTAGAATGTTTGGGAAGTCAACTTTTTCTTGTGAAACTAATATCTACTCTAGTTCTTGTTCTGTGAAAGGGCACTGTGAAGACCTGACCAAAACTAGGCAGAGAACAAACATTTGCATGGAAAAACAATTTAAATAAAATAAGATTCAAAGCAACTTCAAACACGGCCCAAAATAGTAAACTATGAGGAAAGAAACATTTGTTTCTTCTGCTTTTCCCTTTTGGGTGAGAAAAGCGCAAACTGAAACTGAGGGAAGCTAACTCCAGAGGAGGGCAGCAGGGCGGCAGACCCGGCCCAGAGCAGACCCGGCCCGGAGCCGACCACTGCCAGCAGGCGGAGGCCCAGGGCTGCTTCCTACGCTCAACGCATGTGATCTGCTGCTTGGAAAAGTTAGATCTTTTCAGTTCTCAAATAAGCTTGCTCTGTGAGGGTAAATTCTGCAAGTAAACTTCCTAAAATCTACAGCATCATTCATCAAATTTAATCACAAAATCTGTTCAGAGGCCTTTTTACGAGGGCTTTATTTATTCCAGTAATTGAAAGCGTATCTTTTGGGTTCTTCTTTTTTCGGTTCCACTGAATCCATTTTTTCCCTCCAAATTTTCAGTGCAAGAAATAAATCACAAATCAGCACGGACAATTATCTCTGAAGGTGTAGGGAAAACAACATACTGCTTCCTTCCCCCCAGTGGTTTTTACACTGCCAACATTTGGCAGTGCGCCTGCAAAGTACACCAAGGAGAAACTGCACTTGAAAAGGTGATTCCTCCCTGGGTCCTTCGACCAATCATTCCTTCCTTAACAGAACTTATCTTAGCCCTTCTGCCAGTCCTACACCATCTAGCCAGAGAATGGCACTACAACAGGGAATGGATTCATGTACACGTAATTTCGCTTATGATTTTTTATTTTCCTTGAACGTAAGAGGGAGGAAGACCAGAACATGAGCCCATGAGTAGGCCATCTACCTTACACTAAAACCTGCTAGGAGAACCTTAGCATTCCACAGAAAAACCCAGGATTGTAGATAAGCTGAAGATACTTTTCTTAGGAGAAAACAACACTCAAAGCATAAAATGTGTCCTTGTGAGGATTGTGAGGTGTTTCTCTGTTGTGCAGTAATCATAGATCAGAGTTATTGGGTTCACCATCCATGACCATATTTAGACAAGCAAATTGTAGAGTCTACATTTGTCGTTTGCAATGGAAAATACTTCGGCCCCAGGTGGAGTAACTTGTAGAAATCTTTAGTACTTTCTTCATAAATTATGCTTTGCTAAAAACTATGAACCTTAAAAAAAGGGAGTCATGAGCAGCTCTCAGGCTGAAGCTTGGGTTAGCTCATGGTCCACTTCCTCTGCAGGGGGAACGCCGAGAGCCCTGGTGGACATCTGCAACTGTGGACTATCCCATCCTTGTGCATACTCTCTATACTATGTTTTTTCTGTGCATGAATACCTGATAAAATTTAATGAATAAAACTGGATCTAAAACAATAATAACACAGAACCTTTATAATAATATATTGTGGTAAAACTTATTCTGAACTTATAAACTGTCTACTAGTGGAATTTTGCCCTTTACTGTTTTCAGATCACAACTGGACACAGATACCTGGAACCCTGTAAAGCAGAATCCTGGATAGGAGGAGATTCCTGATAGGAACCAGCACTCACATTACAGTATGGTCTGCAACAGGCCTCACGAGCATCAGGCAGGAGGATGTGAGAAGTGAGAGCGAGGTCCCAGCACAGACTCCCTGGAGTCCAAGTTAAACAGGCCACCCAGCGTCTGATGTGTACTACAGCATAAGGAGCACTAGCACACAAGCCCTTCCTCACAAGCAAATTTGCAATTCTGCTTTGCAAAACACTCTGAACTCTCCCACAGTGCAGCCTGTGGCTCTCTGTGGGATTTATACGAACACAGCTTTCCAAATGGGCTCAGCTCTGCACCTATCAATGACTAACGGTGGCCCACATTGGGCCTTAATTTGAGAGGCAAATTCTTAAGCATCAGAACAGCCAGAGTTCTTCCAGCAAGAGATCTTAATTCTCCTCCACTTAATTAGTCACCATTTGAAAACAAAGACAGAAGTTCTAGGCATGAACTTGACCAGCACGTTAGTCATCGAGAACTGAGGGAATGATGTCTGAGGTTTGCTAGAAGAGGCCAAGACCGAGGGACAAGTTTCAGCTTCATTGTCCCCACACAGAGGGCTTTGGACTCACCCTTAGCATCTCTGAATCTTTATTTCTTCATCTAAAATCAGCAAGTTGAGCTTCATCACTTCAAATGTACCTTTTAGGTCTCAAATCTGTAACTGAGCTTTGCATGAATTGCTTCTAGGTCTCAGCTTCCTCCACCAAAAGAGAGGGCAGGTGGGATTCTAGGGTAGAATTTGGTCACCATAAGTCCAGCTCAGTCTGCACCATCAAACAGACTGCACTGTTCCCGTAAGCACTGTTGACTCCTCCACCTAGAAGTACGGCACCTGCTTGGTCGGGCCACCTGCCATAACACGAAGTCATCTGTCATCATCCTAGTTTAGGCTTGGTCCCCAGAGGCTAAAGAATCAATACTGGCTTCTACCTTTCTGTATGTCCATGGTGTGAGAAAAGCACAAGAGAGCATCACACCAAGTGCTGTTCAAAGCTCCCCTGGGTTGGAAAATGAGCCAGTGACCTCAGAGGTTTCTTTCATCCTTCCTTCTGTGATCGCAAACCCTACAGAGGCTCTGTGACTTGATGTTTTAACTGCAACTTGTGTTAGTACTTCTACATCTGCATGCATTGTAAATAGATTGCAATTAACAGCGGGTAAAATTACCTTCACGTGATTTAAAAGAAAAATAAAAAAACAGACACGAGGGATCTTCGTAAGCTGCCCATGGGTTTCTCATCCCTAGGTGCTGTTATTGTAAATAATATTGTTAAATTTTGATGTGGTGAAGAAATAACTGAAAGTCCTGAGTTTGGTCTTTCAAGAAAAGGGTATAGAATGGAGAGGAATATTGCTGCTCTGTGAGAAGATAGTTCAGATTTGTTGCAAGGAGGCCTAGGTCTGCAAAGATAGTCCATGACTATTTGTTGAGCTTCTTCAGGCTTTAGCTTTTGCCCTGACATAGGACTATCAGGTGAAGGGTGCTACTTCTCTATGGTCACGAACATTGGCTTTCTTTGAACATAGAGGAATGAAAGAAAAGGTATTTTATTGCATAGAATGTGGCAGTGCTAACGCACAGTACTACACGCACCACTGAGCCTCCCGGTGGACTGAGTACCCAGGACTCCGACAGCCTGAGCGGGAGCAGCGAGGCTGGCAAATGGTCTGGGTTTGCTGGAACTGTTTCTGTTTTAGTTCTGCAAGAGCCCACGCTCGGAGCCCTGAGAGGGCAGGGAAGGCAGTGAGTACTCAGAGCACAGTGCAACTGGCCAAAGAACTAAGCTTCCATGTAGTCCAAGTTTTTCAAGTTCTTTCCCAGCTTTGCCCCACCCAGCCTGGCCACATCACTCTTCCCAGGCCAGAACCCACCTGGGAGTTTAGCACAGTGGGGGAAGTGGAGCACTGCCTTCCTCTGTTGGCGCAGAGGCACCATTGGTGGCCTTTGGGAGGGACCTCCAATGTCAGGGGAAGCCTGTCCTGGCCTGGGCAGAGGCACATGTGGCCCTGGAGCTGGGGCTATGGCCCTACGGCAGCAGTACCCAGGCAGTGTGGCACCTCCATGGACCAACAGCCATCTGAGAAGCTGGGTGCCCAGCAAAGGCACAGGAACACTGAAGATGAATAAATCTGACCCTCGGACAGCAGCCTCAGCGACGGCAGGCATCTCAGACTGTATCAGCCATTCCATGCAAGAACCAGGAAAAGGGCTATTTAAAAATATTCTAATACACTTCTAATTATAAATGCCATGTAATGCCTTGTAAGCATAAAGATTTACTATTGGTTTTCAGCTCCTGGTGATGAAACCCTGGTTCTAACCAGCTGTTTGTTAGTCCTTGGGTGAAACAGCACCTCCGACTTTCCCCCAGTTTTGACAATGTCTCTCCAAGGTTATAAATTCAGATCTTAGAATGTAGATCTCAGAAGAGCCTCAAAGATCCAGCCCTACTGCCTTAAGGCAATTCTATAGTATTATTACTTATATTTAACAAAGTGTTATTTTATCAACAATTCAGGCCCTAAGAGGCTGAGGAATTAATTTGCTTCAGGACATCAAGCTAATTTGTGGTGTAAGTCAGGTGGTTGAGGCACTTTCATCAAACTGAGTATTAGACATGGCGCACGTACACCCGTGTCTCACAGGAGCAGAGGATTCTCAGGTTCTCTGGAGTTACTCAAGCCTGGTCTTTCTAGATGTCATGAGGTAAAGAGCCACGCTGTAATTTTCATTGTCAAGGCCTTTGCTCCCCTTTCCTGTACAGTAGGATCGTCTATATTTAGCTTTTATTTTGGAAGTCTTCAGCCACCTATAAAAAGAATCACTAGGTCAGAGACAGATAGACAGAACAAAGACACAGATAATAAAGGCACAATAGTAAACATACCATCAGAGTCCAAGCCACTAGGAAACCATCAGTTTTAGGAAATCATGTAACCCTTGACTGTCCATCTCCCTTCTGTAAAAAATGTACCCTAAGAAGGAGAGACAAGAAATAAAAGTAAATATGGATGCTTGAGGGAAAAGAGGAAAAGGGGATAAAGAAAAAATGTCCAGCAAGAGAGAAAGTGTCCAGAAAATTAGGAAGTTTAGGTAGAATCTACAAAGATGGTTCAGTTCTTAGGAAACGGAGAGATGACACAGTCCCTCCAAGTCCGACGTCCCCACGTCACAGCCTGGGAAGCTCTGCCTATGTGGCTGGTGTGGCTTGTTGAAGCTCATACAGCTGTTCTTCTCAGAGGGACACCTGGGCACCTGCCTGGTCTCCTGGTTGCCAGCCCAGAGTGCCTTCCACTGCATGGCCCTTGTTTTGTCCCCCTGCAAACTCTGGACTGATTTCAAGCAATATTCAACACAAACAACATTTTCTCAAGCAGTAGTCCTTGGGCTAGGCTATAAAACTATACGCAGGAAATTTGTTGGCATATCAGATTTTGATCTACAATATGTAAACTTTAAAAAGCGAAATAATATTTCTTCTCCCTTCAAAAAAGAAATGGAAAGAAAGATGAAAGGAAGGCAGGGGGAATCTTTACTCCTAAATGGTCCCATCCAGCACTATTTTAGCTGCCAAGAGCACACCAAAGAGAAAACACTGACGGATCCTCCAGACAGTGATCATCTCAGGGAAGATGAGAGAGTCTTGTTTTGGTGCAGAGTACAAGAGGCAGCAGAAATGCACCAGAGCCCTGCCATGGCCAGAGTCATGAAGAAAACACTCTCCTTTAAGGGCAAAAAGACATAGAAGGAACATGATGACCAAGACCAGTTTGACCTGATCTTGCAGTGCCTTCACAGTGGGTGACGATGGCCTACACTCACTGGATAAAGTATCAGTAAACAATGTCTTAGATTTGATGTTGTACAGCAACAGGACGTATGTCTTGGATCTTTACAACAGTCTTTTAGTGTCTCAGTATTTGTGTGAAGAAATTTTCATCAGTCTTTCTCATAGGATATTTTCTGTAAGATGTACAAATAGATATATATCCATTGCACACATATCCTTCACATAAAATATAAGATCAACAAATATTTATTCATTTTATTTCATTTGGCAGAAAGAAGATACAAATACATAGTGAATATAGAGTGATACAGACCCTTGCAGGTACAATGATGAGAATTAATGACCTCTTCACAAGCAACTAATCCACAAAGCATCAGAATTGCCTTCATGTTTACCTTTAAACAATCCTTAAGAGTTACATAGTATCTGTCAACCCTAAAAATATCAGAAAGAGTAATGTCAGAAGCCTCAGTGAAAGTTCTTATGCCAGAGCTGGTACCCTAATCTCTCAAAGCTCAACATGGTTTTTCCACATTCCTCTATAGTTACAGTCTCTATTTTCCTTTGAAACATGGAAGTTATTCTTAAAATAACCTGACCATTATCAGAAGCAATTCAATGTACAAACACCTAAGTCCTTAATGGTACAAAATCAGCGTTCTATAGTTTTAAGAATGCCCCCTGGCCCAGCTGTCTGTCTTTCTGGTCATAGAAAGCACCATCTAACTAAGATAAGACAAATACAGAAGAAAACAAATCATGGATTACCAATGGATTCTTATATTTTATCTGAAGTCAGACAATGTAGTGGGGGATAAATATTTGTTTCTTCATAATACTCATGTAAAACAAACAGGGGAAAGGTCCCGAAAAGGCATCATTCCACATATTCATATCTAGGAGTTAGTTCCAAGTTTAGCAACTACTTCTGTCAAATACCTAACATTCTTTCTAACTTGAAGAGGACATAGGAAAAAGAAAAAAAAAATCCATGACACATAGTATTACTTTGAAAAACAGTTGAAAATGAATACTTTATCTAGATAGTTAGGATGAAAGGAATAGAGATTTTGTATTATTTGAACAGCTTTTCACTTCTCCCTATATGTGATCTATTTCAATCAGCCCTGATCTTGAATCCTACACAGGTAAAGTGAGGTCTTTCCCAGCTCTCTCTCCTCCTTTTTTCTGCTTTATCTGCAGTCCGGTCATATGGCCTTCCATTGGGCTGCTGCCCAAGAAGTCCTTAGTTAATTGCATGTAATTATGCTACATCCTACTCTCAACGCCACAGCAGTTTCTCATACTCTTGTAACACAATACGACCGAAGACTCCAGGTTGTCGTCGCGTTCCTGTGAGTGGCTCCCCGCCTTCCCAGTGTTCTGTAATCCCTAAGCACTTTGCCAAGTGGCTGTGATCTTTAACTATAATGTAAGACATCACACTAAATTAATAATACCATTTCCCTTGGGCCCTGGTCAGTTGTTTGCCAGGGGCTGCATTGCTAAACCCTTGACATTTCTGCTTCAGACATTAAAGATAAATAAATGACAGGTCCATTGACTGGCAGTTGGCATTTGCATCCTCCCCGATAGGAAGATTTTCATGGTCAGGCAAACTTTAAAAATAAAAGCAAAATCATCTGGGGCCAATGAGAATTTTCCGGAATTTCTTGCCTGCTTTTCTGCTCCCGTTGGAGAAGTCTCATCTTATTCTAAGAGGTCTGGAAGCTGGAAAACCTCTCTAGTTAATTCTACCTTTATACAGTGGGGACAGAATACTTGAGCACATCCTTGTAGGTACTCATCATACTAAGCAAAGCAATCTCAGCATATTTAGAAGGATTTGATTCATAACTGCTGGAATAAAAATTTATCTTGGAGCACTTCAATTTCCATTTAAACCTAAGCAACAAATTAATAATCCTAAATCTCCCTGCAGAGTGATTCAGAATCTTTGGAGAAAGATCAGCACTGACACTGGCCTTTCAAAGATTCCTGAGAAACTCTAATGCACTCAATATCATTCTTTTTATTATGATTATTATTAGTAGTAGTACATGTTTATAGCACATGATACAATTGTCACTAGTTGGTAGATATGCATGATGAACCTAATTCTTTCCCTGTCCCTTTACCCTACATCTGCTGATTCCCTTCCCATCAGAAAAAGAACTGTCTCCCTGTTTCCTGTTACCTATTTTATTTATACTTGGGTTTTCCATATAAGAGAAATCATATGAAATTTAAACTGGTGTATCTTCTTTATGTCACTTAGCATTATGGTCTCAAGGCACACCCACTTTCCTATAAAGGACTCACATTTCTTTCTTTTATCAAAGACTGGTTGATATGAAGATCTCTTTAGTTAGGTTGTTTTCCAGTGACATGTTCTTCACTTTATTTGTCCAGAGGTACTGTATTTTTTGCCACTTCAACCTATTCCACTTAACTGGATTGGACCCTGTTATTGTGTTATGAGAATTTCTACCGGTTGGTTATAACAGTGTCAACAGAATGAAACATACATCAACCATAGACATTAAACCTGGTTTGATAGCTTCACCCTTGGGTCAGTACCTCTTACAGACTATGTTGTACTGCTGTTAGTGGTTTGTCTGGGATGAGGGGAAGGAAAAAGCAGATACAATAGTGAAAATTAGGAGATGTATCAGTGTGAAGAGAGAAGGGTAACAGAAATGTTCAAGAGATTAAAAAAAATAATAAACCACGGGAATTTGTATTCTATCTCCTCCCAAGATGGTGCACACACTGGATCAGGGGTGGGAGGTGGGCTGCTGTGAACAGGGGTGGTCTGGTTTCCCCTCATACACCTCAAAACACTGGATTTTATTCTGGTTTTGTTTCCTTTTTATTGATCCTTCCATATCGGACTTTATCTCTGCTCTTCAACAGCACCAGTTCAGAAGCACACACCTTTGCTGTTTCCCACAAGGCTACATCTTCTCTTGTTCCTCCTATTTCCTTCCCGATGCACCTAATTAGGCCATGGACAAACAGCCTCCTTGAGGTGACTCAGGGTCATGCAGAGTAGTCACAGTCGAGGGGTGAAGGCTACATTGAAGGTGAGAATAAGAGAAATAAGTTTTCTTCTCTTTGTGGGGCTGTGATGGTTCAGGAAACTGCGCAGCCACCTCTACCTGTGTGATCCTGAACATGCCACTTATGTATGGTTTTAGTCATTACTTTCCTCAGCTCTGAGGGGAGAAGGTCATTGAATCTTCCTCATGGCATTAACAAGAGGGGAAACGGAGGCAGAACACTGTTATCTGGGTCATTTAAAAGGACCCCATAAGAACACCTGTCACTGCTGCAGGAGTTCGCTGCAATGGTCCCTAACATCATTGTCATTGTCACAGCCATCACTGTCACCTACATCCTTCAGCCAGGAGAGCCAAGCAGAAGAAGGGAATAGCCATAACAAAAACCAAAAAGCCACATCCACAACAGTAGTAAGCTTGACACTTTCTAAAATCAATTTAGAAGTAGAATTCTTTTAAAAAGTGAATGAAGTCGGGCCGGGGAGTTAGCTCAGTGGTTCTGGCGCCTGTCTCGCAAGCGCAAGGACCCGGGTTTGATTCCCTGGTAACCACATAACAATACTGGGTGCGGAGACCCACACCCAGCAGCAACCAGTACCACATACCACAGTGCCGGGCGTGGTGGCTCACGCCTGTAATCCCAGCACTTGGGAGGCAGAGGCAGGAGGATTGTGATGTGAGTTTGAGGCTGAGCTCAGGGCCAGCCTGAACCACAAAGCGAGACCCTGTCTCCAAAAACCTAAAAAAAAAAAAAGTGAATGAAGTCATAATTAGTTGGTCACTTACTGTGGCCACAATATCTCATTCTCATCTGCCCATCCACCCTCCTGGAAGAAAGATGTCAAACTCCACATTTTATAGATTGTAATAACTGAAGTTTAGAAAATAAAGTCACTTACTTCATGTCACAAAGCTACAAGTAGCAAAGCTTTATGTGACAAGCTTGCCACCTTTGGGAGAAACACCCTGTCTCCTTCCTTCGCCCAGAACCAAGCACTCATAAGCAGGACAAGTTAGAAAAGATTTTACAAAATCACATAACTCAAGGAAATCTCATTTTCTGGTTTTTGTTTTGTTTTTTAATGTAAGACATATGCTTCTTTCTCCTGCCTTCCCTCACAAAGAATCTACACTATAATAAGGTAAAGACAAGAATGGCTAAGATTAACAAAAGACTGGGAAATTAATTCCGAGAGATGATGTGGCATTATTTTAATTAAGCATTTCCCTTGGAGTCTGTGGGCACAATGTTGGCCTGGGAATAACCTTAGATAATTAAGCTCCCTCGCTGCTTCTTTTCCTCTTTTGAAGGTATCAGGTATGTCTGTCTTTCTACAGATGAATGATATGAAGAAAGAGCCAGCTGTGCCTCTGTCGACGGCCTGACAGCTGGAGTTGCAGAGGCCCCCTGGAGACAGTGCATGCTGTGTGACTAAGGGCGGAGTCTTTCTCCCTCTGATGTGAGTCCAAAAGCTGAGTAGTACTGTTGGAGAGAGCGGAGGACCTGGGCTGGCTTTGAATAGGCAACAAAATCAGAGGAACAACGTGGACCTTGACAGAGAACACAGTACACAGAGGCCTTTGTCACAGCAGGGTGACGCGTCCCATAGACACCCTAACTCTTGAAAGAGAGAGAGAGATAAGCTCTTTGAGCTGATGTGCAAAGGAACAGGGAATGTTCGTCACTAAGCTGAAATGCACAATGAACATCCACGCTTTTCTCTGACTCACACTCAGGAAAGCAACAGTGGTTCTTCTATACACTCAAGAAGGAGGGAAAGGGAAGCAAACAAAACAGGAGGTTTGTCCCGAGTCTGTGAAGCAGTGTCAGGAAGATACTAGGAATTCAGGTGTCTGTGCTTCTCAGAATACTGGACTACTTGAGGGATGATAAGGCAGACTGGCCGCCTGTTTCGTTCCTGTGAGTAAAACCAGAAAACTCCAGAGTGGACCAAAGCTCCATTCCACAAGTACAAGCACCAACTTTCCCATTAATGTTTTATAAAAAAACCCTTAAATATTAAATTTAATAACTTAAATTTTCTATGTGGATTTGCATGTGAATGATTTACTTAATGGGATATAATAATTTCCTAACAATATAATAATGTTTTATTTTGTATTAAGATCTTTTCTGGACCATCTGTCTACCATGTGAGCATATCTAACACGTGATAATAGGAAGGCATTTATTATATATTATTAGTACATGCCATATACTATAATGGAAACCAATCTCCTCTCAGCAATTAAATTTCTTGAAATTTTAATTCTCTGTAAATCGTAGGATACAAAAACCTACAGATCATGATATCTATAGAGCCCCAGAGGGCCATCACTGTCTCCAAAAAGCAGTTATGATTGGCTTTGACATGAGATTCAATTTACAGTCACATCCACCAGAGACTGAAGGATATGAATTGCTCCTTAAAGGATATCCACCGAGCCTCAACTTTCATTTCCAGCAGCTGGTAGTCACCAGACGTTCAATGAGAGTTGGAAAAAAGACAGACAGCCAACAAAACACAGAATTCCAATATTTTCACAATTCCTGAAGAGCTGCTTCAGTACCAGAGGGAAACACGCATCCTGTCTCTGGCTTGTTTTCAAGGAGCTGGCTGTGATGGCCATTCTTGGTAGTACTCAGAAATCTGAGAAAATGATTCCAGACGGCTCTAACATACATACATCAAAAGGCACTTCTGATGAGGCTTCTTAGGGACTGAGTTTACTCCCAGACAGCATGAAATTTAAAATAAGGTAAAGATCTTAGAAGCACAAAGGGCACAGTAGTCTCCAGGGTTAGGCACAGGGAGAGGTGGGAAGCTGCTCTTTCACGAGTGAAGGTTTCAATTTATGAGATGAAAATGCTCTGGAGGTTGGCTGCACAATATGAATTATTCTTAACAATGAATTGTACATTTAGAAGCAGTTATATGATAGATTTTATGTTTCTGTATTATACTACAATTTAAATTTTTTTTTTAATGCTTCAATGAAAAGTCTTCATTCTAAGTAAAGGTCAAGAATTACAGTCAAGTGTTTGTTTATATCTTCTACATAACATGTGCAAAGATTTTTCCATCTGGCAAATGTTTGTTTTCTAGAAACATACCCTTAGTCCCTGGCAAATGATGTATCTGTCATACCACACTCAACAGTGATTCTACTGAGTGTATTACACTCAAACAAACACAACATCTCTTTTCACTTGGTTCTTTTGGATCTTCTTTCTGAGCACTTTTATTCTCATCAAGTTTTCCTCCCTTCTGCCAGCCTAAAGTCCCCTAGAGGAAACCTGGCTTAGAGAATTACCCTCTCAATGCTTCATTTTGCTAGACTGCATCTCCTTTGGAAAAGCATCTATACAGACAAATTCTCATCCTTAATCGCACAAGTCTGTGTTTGGCAGACAGAATGAGTGCTGTCTTAAAAAACTCTCTGCACTGAATAGTTTGTTCACCTAAGAAGCCTGTGAGACAGATGTTACCCCACGTGTATTACCACACTGAGCCCATCAGTTTTCGGTTACTGTAACAAACACCCAAGGTAATCAACTTTAAATAGAACAGACTTATTTTTCCTAGACTTTTGGAGGTTTCTGTCCATGATTAGTTGATCCTGTTTCCTTGTAGGGAGAACATGGACGGAACCAAACCAGTCACCTCATGACTGGAAACAGAGGGGAAGATACAGGTCTGCACAACCCCTTCAAGAATAAACTACCCCAGGGCCAGAGATTTAGCTTAGTGGTTCCAGCACCTGCCTTGCAAGCGCAGGGACCCGGGTTTGATCCCCGGTAACCACATACAATATTGGGCATGGAGATGCACTCACAGCAGCAACCAGCACCACATACCACAGTACCGGGCGTGGTGGCTCACGTCTGTAATCCCAGCACTCGAGAGGCAGAGGCAGGAGGATGGCTGTGATGTGAGTTTGAGGCTGAGCTTAGGGCCAGCCTGAACCACAAAGCGAGACCCTGTCTCAAAAAAAAAAAAAAAAAGAAAAAGAAAGAAAGAAAAACCACCCCATGGTGCTGCATACATCCCGCTAGCCCATCTTTCCATAGCACAACCCTGGGACCAAGCATTAATCCATGATCCTTTGGGAGACAATTAGGATCTAAAACAAAGCACTAGGGTTGAGAAACTTGCTAGCCTCTGGATGCTAAGACAACGTGCAGACAGAATTCAGACTCAGGAGAACTGAGTCACACACATTCTAGGTCTGTTATCCTACACCACCGGAGATGGAAGCACAGAGAACCACAAAAACAGAGCTTTAGAAACCCAGAAACTGCTAGATCCCGCTTCACAGAAAACAAAGCAGACGAAGTCAGAAGTGACCTCAACTTTCACAACTCCTTTAAGTAAACACCTGCTGCATTTCCAGTGTTCCTGTGTTGATCTGATTATCATTTATTTGCCATATGCATTTCAATTCACATATCCATTTTATGTGACTTTAATAGAAAGCATAAGTTCATAAAATCCAATACATGTAAATAAACATTCTCCATGAGACAACAAAAGCGAGAAAATAACTGATAGCATCATTATAAACACCCGCCATACCCGGCCAGGTAGCGGAATGCCTCTCATCTCTTCCACTCATCTTCATCCTTATATGACAACTGATTAAGAGACACACGGACCTCGTAAGCATTCTAGTGTCAGTGTGGACACTAAATAGAAAAAGCTAACAAACAGCTAAATTTTCTTTTTTTAATATATAAACTATCATTAAAAAGTAATATAAATCACCACAAAATCAAAGCACTTTTAAATGCTGAAGAAAATGTAATTGGTGCCTATTAAAATTCAGAGCTGAGTCAGAAAGACAGTAAGAAAATGTTTAGGAGCCGGAGAGAAGGAGAAGCTAGAAATCACTGCTGCAGCCTCAGCTGACATGTACATGTTTGCCAGTCTTCGTAGCAAGAACTCTGCCATCTGACAGCCACACAGGAGCCAGGAGACGAGGTGAAAGTCAGGCCCAGACTGCTGGATGAAGCCCAGGGGTACAAGACCTACACACTGAGTGAACAACAGAATTGAAGAAATAATTTTTAAAGTTTTGCCATCTTTGTCTGCTTTGGCAGATAGTGATGACAAGGAAATTTGTCCACCTTAGTCTGAGATCCAAACAGGAAATGTCTTATGCTCAGCACTAATGACTCCACCCAGCCTTGACACAGGCTCAAAGTTTCAAAACTGGCACCAACAAAATGGTTTAGGTAAAGGGAGGAAGGGGCGACACATAAGAGCTCACAGACTAGAAGCTCCCTATGGTGACATTTTGAATAAATCCAAGTCAGCTCTGGGGAGAAATGTCATCAGCCCAAGCCCAAAGAATCCCCCATATAAAGGCCAAATAATTTTTAAAAGATTCCCAATAAAAGAACATGGGTTACAACTTTAAAAGCGTACAATTACTCAAACATCAGTGAGATCAGCAGAGGCACCTACAGGCTGGAGGTTCTCAGAAGCATTCTCAGAAGCTTCGCCAGAGTGTCAAGCAGCCTTTGGGCTGTGGTTGAAGAAGCCTAGAAGCCACCTCCAAAAACTGCTTCCAAGTAACCTGAGTTCCACTCCAAAGCTCCAGAGAGCTGATAGCTATATAGAAGGGCTCAGCAAGGTAACAACCACAACACATAGCATCAAATTTCAAAACTGGAGGTAGGGGAGGAGAAAAATATGATTCCCGAAATAAAGAGAAAATCATTCCATTAAAACCAGCTACAAAGGAAACAAATAATATAAAAGAACTTTAAAAGTTATAACCATGAGAACTAAATCTTGGAAACAACTCATGAGCAGGAGACTGGATAAATATCGATGATGTGTTATTTTTAATAGAATGGAGCATTACTCTGCTATAAAGAATGATAAGCTTGAGTTCTTTCTACTCAAATGGATGTGCTTTGAGTACATACTCATAAGTGAAATAAATAGGACACAATGTGTAAATATCTTTTCTCTGGTATGAGGAACTAAAGGTACAAATGAGTTCTAAAATGTATGACAGGTATTATGAAATAGTAATAAAATATTGAAAGGAAAACGGGGACAGGGGTAAGTACAGAAAGGAAAGAAAACATTTTATGGTTAAAAAATAAATAAATAAATAAATAAATAAATAAATAATAAAGGAAGGAAGGAAGCTTGGGGCCAGAGATCTAGCTCAGTGGGTCCAGCATCTGCCTGGCATGTGCAAGGTCCCCAGTTCAATTCCCAGTAACCACATATCACAATGCCAGGCACGGTGACTCACACCGGTAAGCCCAGCACTGATGATCACATACCACAATGCTGGGAGTCATGACTCACGCCTGTGATCCCAGCACCCAGGAAGCAGAGGCAGAAAGATTGCTGAGTTCAAGGCTAGTCTGGGCTACATAATGAGTTCGGAGCAAGCCTGAACTACAAAGTGAAACCTTGTTTCAAAATAAATACAGGAAACAAAGCTTATGTATATAGATGATCGGGATTGTGCTGGGTCAGGGGAATTTGAAAAAAAATGAGAATTAAGCCATCATGTACTAGTAGAAATTCTCAGTGTCAATTGTGATCATAACATGTATATAAATATATCAATAAAATCAATGTTTTAAAAATAAATAAGTTATAATTATGTGCATATGTTCCAAAAGGTATAGGAACAAAGATGAATGTAAAAAACAAGGGAAAATATTTATGACCTGAATCAAACTACTAGGGAAGAAAATCAATGTCTTATACTTTAAAATGCAGTGAATGAGATTAACAGGAGATTTAACATTGTAAAACACTTTTTTTGTAAATCCAGAGACATAGCAAATGAAACTATACAAAATAAAACACAAAATATTACAAAGACTGAAAATGAATCAAACGTTAATGAGCCTTGAAAGAACTTTGAGCAGAAATTTATGTGTATTTGTCTGTATACTGGGAGTTCCCAAAGAAGGGACTACAAATACCCAAATAGGAAAAAATATTCAAAATTATTAACTGCATTTTCCCAAATTTGATAGAAATTATAAATACTCAGGATCTATCAAATCTAAGGAACAGAACATGAATTAAACTCAGCAAAATGCATCCTTATGACACTGCTTTAAACCAAAGATAAATAAAAACTTAGAAGGCTTCAGGAAATAAAACATATGACATGTAGAGAAAGAAAGCTAAAATAATAGCAGGTGTCAGAAGTACTACAACTAGCAAAAGAACGCAGCAGCGTTTTGAACATACAGGGGGATAAAACCTGTCAACCTATAATTCTTAACCCAGTAAAAACATACTTCAAAAAAAGAAAATAATTTTAAGTGTACAAAAACAATTCATTAATTTCATGTATATGCAACAAGAAATTTTTAAAAGAATCCATAGAATATATGGGAAATGCTTTTAAAGTGAACTCTCAATCTAAACAAAGAATTATAAAGCACCAGCAATGATCATTGCTCTGGTTAATAGAAAGACATTTTAAAACTATTGTTCAAATCCCCTTTAGAAACAACTGTTTTGAGCAAAACATTGGAGGGAATTTTGCACGCATAGATGTACAATGAACAACAACAGTAATATAGGGGGTCGGGGATTGCAGGGCTGGGGGGAAGGGGAAAAATGAGAATCAAGTCATGTCATATTCTGGTACAAACTCTCAATGTTGAATGCAATGACGATATGTATTCATAATGTACCAATAAAGATTTAAATTTTTTTAAAAAGCTAGGAAGACATAGGTGAAAACATTCTCCTGAGGTTCTTTGGATATCTAGGGAGGGGAAGGATAGTATCTAAAGATACAGAGTGATGATGCATTAAAAGAAAAATACTAGAAATTCTAGAGCAACCACTGAAATAACAAACTAAGGTTATAATTACTAAGACAATGAAAGATAAAATATAGGCAGAAAATAATACTGAAATAATCAGACAAGGTAGGAAGAGAAGAAAAAAGAAATGAACACATTGATCAAATAGAAAACAGTCATCAACATGACAGGTTTAAAATTAAACACATCACATTAAATGTAAACGTCTAACACTTCAATTAAAAGGCAAAGACTGTGAGATTGGATTTTTTAAAATCAGATTTAATTATATGAGCCCTGAAAGAAACCTATTTTAAATATAAATTCACAAGTGAGTTAAAAGTAAAAGGATAGAGAAATGCTAACATATGAAAAGGAGCACCACAAAAGCTGTAATAATAACAAAGCAGGATTTTGGAATTAAGGGTACTATAACTATAAATGGTCATCTCATAAAAATAAGGCTATCATTTTAACCTTAAAAGATGGTGTCATGACAAGGCCAAATATTTATGACCTGATAGTATAGTTTCAAATAATAAGAAACAAAATCCAATGAAAGTACAAGGAAAAACAGACAAATCATTAGTTATCTAAGATTTCAACATTTTTAATTGATGAAAACAACAGAAAATTTTAACTGCCTCCTAAATCAACTTGATCATGTACTGAATACTCATTCCAACAACAACACAGCATACGTTCTTCTCAAACGTACATGGAATGCTTACCAAAAGTGATCGTGCATTTCTCCTTAAATTTAAAAGAACCATGTACATATGAAGTATGATCTCAGATCACAATAAAATTATACTAGTAACAAATACACAAGATAGCTGGAAAATCTTTAAATATATGGAAACAATAGACTTGCAAATAACCTCTGATTTAAAGAAGAAATTGGATTAAAATTGAAAAAAGTCTACAATGAAAAGGAATATTTGAAATTATCATTATCTTTTATGTTCATCTATTTTTAAAAGTTGTCATAATGAAAGACATGACTGCCTCTGGTGACTTTCTATAAAAACATAATGTCCATCAAGAAAATCCAGTAGCACCTAATAAACAATCTAAAAGAACTGGTAGATGAGTTTGGGATGATACAAAGTTACGAGTCCAAATACATCATAGGCCTAAAGTTAAACCAAGAAGTAATAAGACTTATGGAAAATAGGATAACCTATTTGTGATCTTAGATTTTGTAGAGACTTTCAAGAAAACACTAAAAATGCGTTCTATTTTTTGAAGTGCCAAATTAGACTGTGTCAAATGTAAAATCTTTGAATGATACTATTAAAATAACAAAGAGATAAACCAATAGACCTGGGAAAACATTAGAAAATCACATATCTGATAAAAATCTGTACTCAGAATAAAGAACTCATGAAATTCAATAATAAAAGTAATCCAACTTATTTCAAGATAGGCAAAGAATTTGAAGATGACCTAATAAAATGTACAGAAAACAACTACCTCAGAAGACGTTCAACATTATTAGAAATTACAAGAATGAGAAGTCAAACCTCCACGTGGTACTACTGTTTGCATATTAGAATTTATAAAATTTTTTAAAAGTAAGGCTGGGTGCTGGGGGTTTAGCTCAGCAGTGCCACACCTGGCTTGCAAACTTGAGGTCCTGAGTTCAGTCTCCAGTACCAGGGGTAAAAAAAAGGTTGAGGCTGGAGACAGAGGTCAGTGGTAGACCTCCTCCTTAGTATGCACAAAGCCCTACAATCAACTCTCAGCACAGCAAATAAACAAAAAATCAAAACCAGTGACTACAGGAAGTGCTGATGAAGATGAGAAGTAATTGGAACTCTCATTCATCGATAGTGGAGATGTTAAATGATGTAATCATTTTCATAAAGAACTTGGCAGCTCCTTTAAAACAAAGTTTAACACACAGCTCTCCTCTGATTTGCACATCTCCTAGGCATCTAAGAGAAATTAAGTAAGTGTATGTCCATAGGAAGACTTGCATGTAAATATTTACAGTAATTTCATTAGTAGTAGCCACATCCAAAAACACTTTATATTCCATCAACAGATGGAGGGATAAACTGTGATATAACCAAGAAAGAGAATCCGTGTTGCTATAGAAAAGAATGAACTACCATACATACAATAATGAACATGACTCAAAATAATTATGCTGATGAAAGAAGACAGAGGATTCCCGTACCAAAAAAAACCCCAAACTTTAAAATGTCAACTAATCCATAGTGACAGAAGGTAGCACAGACAACCTTATGGACTGAGAAAATGGAGAAAAGGACTATGATAAAAACAGGAGGAAACTTTTAGAGGGGACAGATATTATCCCTGTAAAGGATTTTTTAAAAGAACATGGTAGCAAGACCCTGAATTCTTCTGTCCCCACTGCCTTCAAATCTTCCCTCCTCTTTCTCATCTCCTCCTCCTCTGGCCTTCCGTTGGTGTCGCTGTTTCTTTGCCCCCATTTCCTCAACACTGGCTACCCAGCAAATGACAGGACTGCAAAGGGGCCTCTCATTGAGGCTGGACTTGTTCTGACACTTTTTTAAAAAGCTCCTAATTGAACTTTATTTGTAATAACTTAAACTCCTCCAGTTTGGGACATTATTATTTTAAAAATATCTTTATCATTTTATCAATAATACAATCTTCTTTTGAGGTGATCTCTACCAGTTCTTATTTTATTTCTGGGTTTTTTGTTTTTTAATTGAGTTTATTGATACATTTTATGTGCACATTATGATCACATTCATCATTGAGAGTTTGTACTTCTGTGTGATACATCTTCATTGTTTTGTCTCACTCCTCTGTCCTCTCTTCAGCCCCTCCATTCCTATGTATGTGTGTGTGTGTGTGTGTGTATATATATATATATATATACACACACACACACACACACATACATGTATGTATATATACATATGTATATATATGTTTCCTTTTTTTCCTTTTTATCTTTAATTTTTTTCTTTCCCTGTTTTTTGGGGGATTTTTGTTTTCTTTTTTTTGAGATAGGGTTTCCCTACATAGACCAAGCTGGCCTCAAACCCCTGCATTTCTCTTTCCTCACTGTCCCAAAACTAAGACTACAGGACTGACCTATAGTCTCTCATTTTTAAAAAGAAACTGTAGGATCCATTATTAATGAAAATCACCACCCTTTAATTAGAAATAAATGTCTGGCTTGAGAATTAGAACTTAATAAAACAGTTTCGAAAAGCAGAAAATCATTTTAGCACAAATTATTTTACTTATCAAATATTTAAATTATTTAGAACTCGCAGTCTAAAATTTGAAAGTGTTTGAAACAGAACAAAGTGAAAAGTTTGTTTCTTTCTTCATTTGATAATTTGCAAAAGGTTACAGTTATTCTAATAATCCTGCTCTCCATTTCTTTCTATAGGTGAAAAATTGTTTTAAGCCAAAAGAAAAAAGACAAAAAATATGACTTGGCTTTAGTAAATGTTTTAAAGTTTAATTCATGTTTTAGAGATTTAGATTTTAATAAAAGTTTAGAGTTTTTCATATGCAGAAATTTTCATCATTTGAGCATGGTCATTTGAGAAATGCAGATGAAAGCAATATTGAGATTCCATCTCACTCCAAAAAAGAAGGTCTGCTATCTGAAAATTAACCAGCTATCTGAAAATTTTCCAGCAAATACTGGAAAAACTGCAGGGAGGAAGGACCCCTTCTCCACTGTTGGTGGGAATGTAGACTGGTGCAACCAGTGTGGAGATCAGTGTAGAGATTCTTCAAAAAACTGAAATTAGAGGTTCCATTTGACCCAGCTATTCCTCTGCTAGATATACCCATGAAAGAATTAAAAAGCATCACATGTCACTGCAACATATGCACACTCTGTTTAGAGCAGTTCAGTTTGTGACAGCTAAATCATGAAAACAGCGCAAATGCCCATCAACAGGAGACTGGATAGAGAACATACGTGTGTGTGTGTGTGTGTGTGTGTGTGTGTGTGTGTGTGTGTGTCTGTCTGTCTGTGGTTCTTTTTATAAAATGGAGTATTACTAAGCCACAAAGAATGATATATTCTAGTCATTTATACTTAAATGGGTGTACTTTGAGAACATACTGAGATTAAACTAATGATTCTAAGCAAGAAGCATAATAACTTTTTAAAGAACAATTTCCAGTCATTACAGTTGCAAGATTAAATGTAATAAAAGCCTAAGTCCCTCTATCTCCACACCTCATAAAATTTCCAACCTATTTTGCCTGGGAGAGTTATTTTTCGGGTGCCCCTGATGCATATCAGAGGCACAAGTTGTCCAATTTCTGCTGGAGTCATTTCAACTTAAATGTTTAACCTCTCTATTGTGGTTATGGTGTACACACATCAAAACATATCAAATTATAAAGATTAAGTGTGTATGTTCAATGGGCTGGTTAAAAAATAACTTCATCTAAATTACCTAAATGGAGGGAAACAGACAAAAATGTATGAATCTCATAATGGCCAACTACCAAGTACTGAAAACCACCACCATCTTCCACAAATCTCTTCCCAGGTCCAAATCCCGCCCCGTGACTGGCTCATCCTCTGACTGAACTCTGCCTCTGCCCTGGAAACCACTCCAGTCCATACAGTGGAAACATGCTGTCCTTGCTGGTTTCATCAGCTTGTGTTTAGTCAGCTTGCGGAGTCCCCTCAAGGCCTGTAAGAACTGGCGAGTCATCACCAGACTGACAAAAACAGACTACTCTCAGAATTCCTGTTCGAAATTGTTTATTATTTTTTGGAGAACAAGTATATTGCGAACTGAGAAAAATAAAGCAAGCAAAGTCATCAATCAGCATATGCTCTTGACCTTCACCATCGCTTGATGGTTTGAGCTATAGTTTGTAATTCCACAAACACAAACATTAAAAGTGCATAGCTTCGCCCTTGGGTAGAAAACCAAAACAAACCTCCAGCCTTCTGGGTCCTTGCGTGACACTGGTATGAAAAGAATGGTCAGGGCAGGACTGGATTCTCTTATCGTGACTCGGTGAGTTTTTCTGGTTGCCCCAACAATAGTGTGATTAACTTGGAATCACTCAAATAGCCATGAGTTAATGCATATTAATACCTTTTCCTACAGGATGAAGGGAGGCTCGGCTCTTGTGACATGCTCAGGGATACCTTGTTAAATTACTAGGGGGAAAAATGACAAGGTAGTGGAAGGGTGTGGCCCCACCCCCATTTTACAAATTGGCTATTTGAGGTTTCTCCAAGCTTCAACACTGGGAAGCCTGAGCAGTACATGGTCTCTCCTCTAACAGAGAAATACACAAGTAAACTGGGAGGGAGATGTTACTGATTTAGATGGGGCCAAGGTATGTTTGCGGAGTAACTCCAGTCTTAATCCATCTGATCCATTGTACTGGTCCTCAGGGGATGATGGAGACCCTGTGCTATTCTGTGGAAACTTCCCTTGTCCAACTAATGAGTTCACAAGATTTAATGCCAAAGAAGCTGAGCAGCCATCCTCTCTTCTGCAATGGCCTCTGATCACTTCCGTCCACGAAAGAAACACAAATAAATCAGAACATAACTGCAAATTGAATCCAGTGGTTCTTAACTAAGGTACATGATTCATTACAGCACAAAAAGCCAAATGCTACTGGCTGTCCAACATATCTGATAACTCCAGGAGGAAGAGGCAGGTAATTTCAACGTGGTTTGTTCCCTGATCCTTTACCCATGACAGGAGTGTGAACATTAAAAGTCGCTGGAGTCTAGAGGAGTGTCCTGCATTGCTACATTAAAATTAGTTTGCTTGTGGGAAATAAAATCTCTTGTTCACACCTCTTAATTTGAATATGAGATGTGACGACCTTAAATAGCGTTTGAGATATCAGTGAAATATATTTTACAATTGCTAAAAAGGGATTTTTCAGGCAGTAAGCCTTTCTGATTTCAGGAGGAAATCAATGTAAGTGGGTAAATTCAGAAGTAATTGGCATCTTCAATGCCATTTTATGCTCCATTAAACTAAAACTAGCAAAAATCCCAAGATTAGAAGAAATGATTATAATTTAGAAAGATATCAACACTCTTCAGAGATTTATATTTAAATATCCAAAGCAGCGTAACTTAGAATGGGATACACAAAAGTCAAAGGCCACCAAGCTTCAGCATCTGCCAGTTCTGAAGCAAAGAGGAGCAAGTCCAAGTGTCTGACACACAACATGAAGACCAGTTAATAATATCACAATGTATCTTGAAAAGTTGCCCAAAAAGTAGACTTTAAATGCTATGCTCTTCACACAAAAATAGGCATCTGTCTTGAGAATTCTATATACGCTCCAAACTTCACCTCCACACAAGTGTTGTAAGTGAGAAGAATGTTCTTGAGGCATGCAGCTTGCCAGGACGACCCTGCACTGTCTCCCACACCGTCTATGGCCGCGCCCTGTACTTCACACATCAATCACCCCCCACCAGACTGCAGGCCACCAAGTGACGGGGTCGGGGAGAAGTTGTGGAGCCAACTGGTTGAAAGCACAAACTCTGAAGCCAATGGGCTGAGTTCAGACTGTAGACCTAACACCTAACAGCTTTGATCTTAGAGTGGGGGCCACTGAGCTTTCCTTATAGATAGCTAGCTCTAAGGTTGAGAAGAGGGAAAAAAGTAACGACCAATATTAAGCAGTGCTGGAACAGAGTACCTGTACATGATTGGTGAGAGGGAGATGCATTTACCTTTTTCTCTGTGTATTCCCAGCCCTATGAACAGTGTCTAGAATCTAGTTGCTGCTCTGACTTTTAAAGAGTGAATTCATGTCTCTTAATAAAGAACTTAAGCATTGCTTCTAAAATAAAAGATCAATAAAAACTGCTGCAGAGAGGCTCTTTTCTACAGAAGTCTGAAAGCCTGTAGCTGGGAAAATTATGTTCCTATATCCTGCGGACAGCCAAAAGTGCCTAGAATGGTGAAGGAATAGAATGAGAAAGTGAAAATAAACTTAACAGCAAAGTACAGAAGAAACAAAATCATGCAGAGAGGACGTGAACCAAACACAGGGAATAAAAACTACACTGGAAAGTGTTTGTAAGGAAAAATAAAAGTTGTGCAGAGAAGTAGTTGAAGTGAAACAGAAAATAGTTATATATAGAACATATGAAGATGCTGATGATCCTAAAAAGCATGAGGTTACACTTTCCCTCTGTGGGTGGTCTAAGCCAGGAGACGCTCTATACCTTATCCTCTTCTCTTTGCCCCATTTTTCTTTGCCGCCGTCCTGCTCAGTCCTTGGGGTAGTGTGAGTCGCCCTTGGCATACAGGGAGCAGGACTGCATCCTCTGGGACTTGGGCTCTTGGTCACTGGCCCTTATGCTCATGCTCCATCTTCATGGGTATTACTGGCAGTGGTTAGAGTTTTTGTTTTATTTGGTTAGAAAAATAAGAAAGAAGAATATATGCCTCTCCGATGTGAGAACGCTCCGCTAGAAAGGGGGTCTCCACACTGGGGGATTTCCTGCTTCTAAATGAAACTGGGTTAATTGAGAAGGGCATGGAGAAATGCTGAAGCACAATTAACAAAACCTAAATCTCTCAATTAACAAGATAATTGGTAAATAGCTTTGGGGCAGCACTTAGAGCTTTAAGAAAGAAACCATTTGCCCCAGGTTTAGAGAGTGGTTTTAAATCCTTTTCACGCTCCCTGAACCACTGGCTAAGAGGAGCTGAGAGATACAGGAAGCTGAAAATGCAGACAGACGGACAACTGGAAAGAGTACACATGCCAGAGCCCCTGGATGGTCCAGGCCTGTCCTTAGAAGCCCAGAAGAAATACTTCCCAGCTCTTGAAATTTATGCCAGTGATAGCACCCAGCGTCAAGACCTGTACACAAAAGAGGGCAGACTCAGCCAGCAGCCCGGAACCTCTGTCCGCCATGGTATTCATCAGCGGCTCTCCATTAGCCCGGTGTTATTCTTGATCAGCTCTTTGCCCTGAGGGCATAGTGTGCTATCTGTCTGATGATTTTAAAAGATACATAATCTCCATTAAAGATCAAAGAAGTGAGGAAGGAGTAGAGAAAGACTCTTTCCCAGGGCTTGGCTATCTCAGGGGAGGAGGCCGGTCTATCCTCCTGATACAGGGGTGATATAGGACTCCCAACATGCTAGATGTCTGATAGCTGAGTTTATGTTCTCTAAAATCAAACAATGAGTGGTAGGAACAATGAACATTAAGAGTAAGAAATATTCATTGAGGTTTACACAG
The DNA here is from genome assembly GCA_004026965.1 of Petromus typicus. Lineage (NCBI taxonomy): Eukaryota > Metazoa > Chordata > Mammalia > Rodentia > Petromuridae > Petromus > Petromus typicus. The sequence goes on along the minus strand of PVIR01003074.1, from coordinate 42,167 downwards.
CTCTTACCTGAGGACAGAAGGTGGCCCAGAAAATAGGCTGCCAGGACCCCACTTATCAAACCAGTTTTAGAGAGCAAAATCATTTGGTGGGAAAAAGGTGGGCCCACACTATGATCAGCCAATAAGCTTAAAGATAGTGACTTAGGTAATATTTATGCAGTGAGGAAGCAAGTCACAAAGCCAGTGTGACAGGGAGAACAAGGATCCTCCCGTCTGGACAGGTCAGGGACTTTTCCTGGAGGGGACAATGGGTTACGGTCTGATCCCCTATGCAGGTGATTGATACTATCAGTCATTGTTTCTCCTTGGGGAAGCAGGAGTCATACTTTCATCTTTGCCCCTCCTAGGGAGCACTCAGTCCCTGCCTTCAGAACAACTACCAGCTGTGTCTCCCCGGCACCTGACGGCAGGGAGACCAGAGCCCAGTTGCTACTGCTGCTACTCCGTGAGGCCTGTGGGCTGCAGGGACCCCAGCTGTGAAGCCTAGTCCTGTGGGCCAGGGCGTGGGCACTGTGCCCCTCCCCACAGGCCCCTCACATGCAGGCTCTGGCCTCTGCCCTGGAATCCAAGCCTTTCCTCATTTCCCACTCCACACACCACTAGACTCTGAATTTATGCATCACAGGGATGAGAGGTGACTGGCATGAAACTAGGTCCTCTCCCTTTCAAACAATTGGAAAGTGTCTGGAATACAAATGATTGTATGTTCTTCTGGCTGCAAAGCCCTTTACCAAATGTGAACTCTTGGTTAACCAGGGTCTTTACTCTGCCCTGTGGTCCTTGACACTGCAAGAAAAAACACCCTAAGATTTCTCCTGTCATAAGAATGGAAGAATTGGTAATTAGCCAAAATCATGGCAAGAAGAAAAAGAAAAAGGAAGGAAGGAATGAGAAGGAGTGTTCTAATACTTTTGCATTTGTGGTTCTGTTTTTGTTTGTCAGATTCTCTTTTCTGATGTTTTACTACTCCAAGATCAGGAATGAGGAGCAGTGAAAGCAGGAATTCGCTTTAAAACCCCAAGAGTAGCTCTCTATTAAGTTCCCACATACAATACAAAGAGAGAGCTGAGAGCTGAAAGTTCTCCAAATACCGGGGGTTGATTTGTTTTCAAACTTCCTGGAACTCACGCTTCCCTGGAAGACAACAGTGGGCACTTTCTGTAGATGCCCATTGGAGCACTTCGGTCAGTCTTTTAAGGGGATCTCCTATAGATAATGCAGCAGAGACAAAACTCTGATTCTGATAAATGACCTTATTTGGACTGCTGATTTTGTCCCACGAATAATAAAGAAACTTGAACCACAGCTTTGGTCCTCATGTCACCCCAGTATCAGATGCACTGCCCAGTGACCGCGGCTCAGAGCTCAGATGCAGGGACTGGCACGGCTGCTGGAAAGTAACAGGAGAAGTGTCCGGGAAAGCTGCAGGCAGCAGAGGCCATGATGAGACAGCTTTGCAAAGAAAAGCCCTTCTGTTGGAGCAGGATGGGGGAGCACAGCGCATCTATGCTAAGTCAGGCACCAGTGTGTGCGTCCCTCCACAGGCTCTCTGCTCACAGGCCAAGATTCCAGGAAGGAAAGATGGTCTGTTGAATGTTTGCATCTTAAAGGCAAAGAATGTATTCCACATGCTACAGGCAGCCTCCGATCCCAGGAACATTTTTCTGTGCCTTCTGAGAGCAGCAGCTTGTCTCTTCCTGCTGTCTTATAGTCATAAAGAACTTATGTTTTTTGATAAGTTATGGGCGAAAGGCTAGTGTTGCCCATCTTGCAACTGTAAACATTCATTCTGTCTTCCCTTCACCTCTCCGTGGCTTTTATAAAACTTTGAATGTAATATATCTGAGGGTGCAATGATTTTTAAGAATGTGTATATTTCTACTAAAGCAATTATTTTTAATTCTTGTTCTCCAAGAGGCCAGTTGCTATAATTAGATGTATCCATGGAGAATTGCTATGATGGTATCAACTTTTACCCCAGGAACTGGGTTGAGGCACAGAGAGAGCAGAAATCTCTGTTCAGAGCTGGCTGCACAACTCGGTAGCTGTTTGGCCTCAAACAAACCAGTTTGTATCTCTGGACTTGGATTTCTACTCTCCAGATTGAGGTGGGAAGTGATGTGGACTAGCCAGCCTAGCCAGCACGTGGACCAAAAACCACACGGTTCTAGGCTGAGCTTCCCTGATCTAGAAACCCCAAATCCAAAATGCTCCAGAACTTGAAACTTGTTGAGTGCCAATCTAAGGGGCAAGCTCCACATCTGTCCTCATGTGATAGGTTTCAAACAAAATTTGAGTGAACTAGAAATGCTGTGCACAATAACCTTCAGGTTAATGGATAAGATGTATAAGTGAGATTGTGTCTAGACCTGTGTCCCATCCCCAAGATATTCCAAAGAAACCTGAAGTCACAAATACTTCCAATCCCAAGCATTTCAGATCAGAGATGACCAGTCCATTCCTGATTTATTCATGTCCAGTAGCCACTTATATGACAAGATAAACACACACACACACATACACACACACACACACACACACACACACACACCTTACAAAATTGAAAACTCAAGGATAATTTTCAACTGAATCTAGAGAGATGTTAAAAAAACTGAAACAACTCTGAAAGACCTGCATTGGTCACTTTAACGTGATTTTGTTCTTTGAAGAAGAAAAAAAGAAGCATGGTTTATCCAAAAAAGGTTTCCTTCTCATTCCAAGTTAAATCTAAACCCTGACATGAGCCAAAAAGACAGCATGGTGTGATGCGACTCCAACATCTCACCCTTTCGCTCTCTTCCCTGTCTTTCCTGAAGCAGCTGCACCAGCCCCATGGCCAGTCCTCCAACATAACAGCCACTTGCTCTGGTCAGAGCCTGTGCCCAGAGAATTCTTCCAGTTTGTTTCTGTATTTTCTCCAAGTCTCTCATGGACTGTGAGTGAGAATTCTAACACTGAATCCCACTCCTGACACTCCAAACTCCTTTACTCCGTAGCTCTTTCTGTCACATGACATTTATTTCCTTAGACTTTTTGGTATCTTTCCCAAACCAGTCAGCAGGAATACAAACTCCAGGAGGACAAGAGCTTTAACTGTTTTGTTCCTTGGTATCATGACTCCAATAAGAAGCATCCTTCAAGAATCCCACATTGAAGGCATGGTCTCCAGTGCAGCAGTGGTCAGAGGTGATAGGACCATGAGGGCTCTGGCCTCACCAAGGGATTATTGTAGCAAGAGCTTAATAAATGAATGAACTACTGGCATGATGGAAATTGTACCTGGTGGATTTGGTTGGAGGATGTAAACCCCTGTGGTTATGCTCTTAGGGACTATGTCTTCCCCCTAGGAGCCCCGTGTCCTGTGAGAGTCTCTCTCTCTCTCTCTCTCTCTCTCTCTCTCTCTCTCTCTCTCCCCTCTCCCTATTTTCTCTCTCCATTCCTTTTTGCTTTCTTCCTTTTATTCTTCTCATTCTCTCTTCTCCTCCCACAAGTTCTCTCTCTTCCCTTTCTTCCCTCTCTTTTCATGTCTTCCTTTTCTTTCCCCCTCCCATTCTCCCTCCATCTATCCCCCTCCTCTTCCTTTTTCTTCTCCCCACTACCTCCTGCCTGCCATAAGGCAAACAACTCTCTTCTGCTACCCCTTCCACCAGGATTTTGTATCTCATTATAGGACTAAAGGAAATGGAGCCAGCTGACGATGGACTGAAATCTCTGAAACTCTGAGCCAAAATAAACCTTTCCTCCTTTACATTGATTTTCCATAACTTTTGTCACTGCAACTTAAAGCTTACTGACACAGGGATTTAAAAAAAAAATTTCTGTTTATAATTCTAAAAGAAAAAGGTGAAGTAAGGCCATTTGTAGTGGCTCAACTAAAGACACAGATGGTGGGGTAGAAAGGAAACCTTGGGCCCAGGAACTGGCTCTTTCCACACGATGCAGAAAGCCTTCCTGCTGCATTGTTAACTTAAGGGCATGCGCCTATGTTGGAAACCACAACTGGCACACACCTCCCCCCATCGTGAGGAAGGAGGCTCGTCGAGATGAGTGAAGACTTCACACATATGTAAAAATCTACACAACAGGAAACAGAACTGTATGAAAGTTGATGTGGTTCTGAAAATGGCATTACAAAATAAGTGGCAAAGCAAGGATGGGAACTTACTTCTCTAAGTTCCAAACCTATTATAAGTGAGGAGGATAATAAGACTCCATGTCCTGGATCCATCAATTCTAGTAAGTAAGTAAGGACTTTTGTTGCTAGTACAAGGTCTCTCACAAAACCATCTGCTGACTCCATTCCCCCTTCAGAGCATCTCTTCTCAGAGAAATCCAAATGCAGAGAGACCCGAAAATAGCACGCAGGAGCTATGGACAGGTGTAACTAATCTCCCCTTAGGAATCTAGCAGTCAGTCTGCCAGACTCTGTGCCAGGGGATAACAAGCGAGGTTGGGCTCACAGGCCTCAGAGCACATTCTTCCCTGAGGTCCAGAGTCCTGGAGAGGGGACTGTGGGCCTTAAAGAATGGACACCCTGGGGACTTTTGAAAAAAGAGGAGGCCAGGGCACCTGAAGGCAGGAAAATTCAGTGGAGAAAAAGGAGAAGCATTCTGGTAGAAATGGTACCTCCTAATAACAACCTGGCCAGGGAGAAAGAAGAAAGGTGAGGTGTCCACCAAAAGACAGATTTCAGACTTGGGAAATAGCTGCTGGTTCAGGACACAAGGTCTGTCTCCTAATCTGGGTCTCCTCTCTCCTGGCCATCAACAGGAGAGTACAGGGAAGGAGGGAGCAGATTAGAAGAGTGATTCTCCGGGGGGGGGGGTTCCCATAAAGATGACTCCATCACTCTTTTAAAAGAGAAGCCACAGATTTATTGGCAATACTAAGGCTAACATGATAAAAGCTCACATCAACAACTGTGATGGGAATTTTATGTTTCTAGTTAACTACTTCACTGTTTACCCCGAAACATCACTGGAACAGAGCATGCTAACATGCTCACAAACCAGAGTGTCACTTGGGCAGGTCCACCTCAACCAGTCAATTCATCAATCAGTTGATGAATAAATAATAAAGTTGTCCATTTTATATTTCCTGTTACATTATCTTATAAAATTTAACAAGAACACTTGATTTTTTTGTCATTTTGTATTTTAAAAATTGGATAGGTAAGTGCTTAAGTAAATAGAAAAATAACTGCTTCATAATAAGAATAAATATTTATAAAAAAAGAAGTGTTGGGGTTTAAAAAAGAACCCTGGTGGTAAACAGGTTGGAGACCACGAGACTTAATTATCTGCTTGGTTTCTACCAGCTTCAACAGTCTCAAGGTTCTGTACCAGTAAAGAATGTATACAAAACACAGGAAACTCTTGGTCCCAATTTTCTGACTTATAAAATAAGGGTTATCCCAGACAATATTTAATGTTTCTTAAGCTTCTAGATCTTGTAGTTCCAGAAATTAAAATAAGATCACTTGGACCTACCCCCATATTCTGCAGCAAAAAGAAAGAGTCTATTCCAAAAGCATCAAGTCACAACTAACATAGAAGAGGCAGCTAGATAACTGGCAAACATAAATAATATAAATAGATATAAAGAATGTAAGAAATTTAATGAAATCTGACTCACATGATTACCAGTGCTGATGAATCCAAAATCCACCACCTAAGCCAGCAACCTGAAGAATTTCCTTTTTGTCTAGGAAACCTCAGTTTTTGTTCTATAAACAAGCTTTCATCTGATTATATAGCCCACTCTCTTTGTCAACAGGATCTTCCTAAAGTCAGGTAGTTGTAAATGTCAGCTACATCTACAAAGTATCTTCACAGCAACATCTAGACTGGGTTTGACCAAACTGCAGAGCATCTTATCCTACCAAAGAGTACATTAGATCCATCACACCTACCATAATGGCATTTTACTAGAATGGTAGATTTCCATGGAAAAAGGAGAGAAAAGGAAATAAACTAGAAGTGGGTAAGCACACAAGAGAAGGTACATTGCCAAGCTAGTCATACCTGCAAGCGTAGTTTATGCTCAGGCTCTAAAACTACATTTTGAAATGATGCATTCAAGAGCAGAAAGGAGGGCAGCTGGTCTCCTGGGGCCTTTCTATCTCCCATCACACATCAAATCCTTTCTTCAGAGTATTAGTGCTCATTGCCACCAAAACCCAGCAGCTCGAATCTGGAGGGCTTGTAGTGCACTCATCAGCTGCCTGTCAGTGCTCCCCAGCCAGTGTGCTGGATGGTGGTCAGGAAGGGGCTCACCTGAGGGTTCTCAGGCAAGGACTCCTGTAGGACCCGGGAACAGAGCTCAGGCTTCTCCTGGATCACACCTTCCCAAACAGTGGCTCATTCCTAGAGAGTGGTTGATGGGGGAAAATAAAGCCCAGAATTGTCCCATTCCTCCCATTAGGGACCAGTTGGACTGGTCATCTGAGCATCAGACTGCCTGATGCCGATCTGAAAAAGACTCTCTTCCTGTCCCACCCAACTTCTGTAGACAAAAGTAATCTCATCCCAAATATCACTCACACACAAAAGCTATTTAGAATAATTTAATAGAAAAAGTTCCAAAGATCTGCTGTGTCTCTGTGCTCCATCATTCCTCTCAAGAGCCAAATATTTCACAGCAATCTGCTTTCAGTTCAACATCATATTAGCAAAGGTAAAGAAAATCACTTGCTACTGCCTGAGAAGTACCTACTCATGGACTGACTAGCCATGAGTATATGTGACAGGTGGCCAAGTTAAACTTCCCAGTATTTAGATGAGATCACTATCATAATAATAATTTGGTTTTTTAATTACTAATGTTTCTAGTATCCTTGCCTTCTTAGACTCCTCTCATGCTGCCAGAAGCAAAAGCTCCTAAAAGGATCTAATAAATAAACATGTATTCATTTAGAACAATTCTGGAAAGAGGCTTTTGCTGCTTCTATTTTTCAAACTCTCAGCACATGCCCTGAGTACATGATGATAACGGAGTCCTTAATGTTCCATCCTTTCTTCCCCTCTACAAAATTCATTCCAAGTATGTGCTGTTTAAAGGAATTCTGTATTCTGCTGGACAGTTTCTCTGCTGTTTGAGACATGAACTGTTCTGCATAGCACAAAGGAAAAATCAGTCCCATTTACTTATTTAAAATGGTTACTTTGGGATCTAGATGATCTATATTCAATGTGCAAGCTGATCAAAGAAACTATCACATACTTTTCCTTTCCATTTGACCTAGAGAAATCGGTCCATGTTATCTTTAAACATGTGAGAGAGAGTTATGGTTAAGACAGCAGGTGTAATCTTTTGGTTTTATATCTATTCAAGTTCTTTGTGGCTAGAAGTAGAAACAAACTGGTTAACATACAATGAAGAAAAAGAAAAGAATAAAGAGAAGCAAAATTGAAGTGGAAGCCATAACTTAAAGGAAAACCATCACTGTGGGAAGGAGGGAGGGGTCACTCAAAGAATGAAAGGAGAGGGTTAGAAGCAAAGGTGACAGGAAAAGCCCAGGAACCAAGGTAGTAGATGTCTAACTCCGAACCATTCAAGGCTAATTCACAGACAGGCCTCAGCACCATCTCTTAGCAACTTGTTAGAAGCACAGACTGTCTGGCAAGACCTCAGACCTGCTGAACCAGGAGGTTCTGGGAAGGCCCCAGGGTAGAATTGTTACAAGTTCCTAAAGCATGCTAAAGTTTGAAGAGAACTGATTCCAAAGTTTGGATGTGTATTCTAGGCTCCAAAGAATGAGCCAAAGAAAAGTAGGATGAAATTAAAAGGACAGGTTTTAGATTATACAAGGAACAAGTAAGTGACCTAAAAGGTATAGTCATTAGCAGGTGAGGGAAGAAAGAAGTCCCACTATAGGGCAGATTTACATAGGGACCACATGGAATAGTGCAGAGAATATTCAACAACAAATGACCCTGTCAGTTTCAAGTGTCTTGATTGTAATTTACTTCACCTGAGGATCTCTCATTATAAAATATAATCCTGGTAGAGAAACATTTTTCCTTTTGAATTGCCCTATACAGAGAAACTCTGTGCACGTCTAAAAGAATATGAAGAACTGGTATAACCATTTCCCAAAGGCAAAAAGAGAATCTTCCAAGCTGATATTTGCAGCTACTTAGTGTGTGGTAGGATGTAGGACTTCACTGTGAAAAAGCTAAGCATTGACTCAGCAGGCTAAGAAGCAGTCCAGAGGCTGGGACTTCCCCAAGAAGTCCTCCTGATAAAAGTTCTCTTTTATGGGGCCAGGGAATTATCTCCGTGGTTCCGGCGCCTGTCCTGCAAGCACAAGAACCTGGGTTCGATCCCCGGTAACCACATAACAATACTGGGCGTGGAGACTCACGCCCAGCAGCAACCAGTACCACATACCACAGTGCCCGGCATGGTGGCTCACGCCTGTAATCCCAGCACTCGGGAGGCAGAGGCAGGAGGATTGCTGTGATGTGAGTTTGAGGCTGAGCTCAGGGCCAGCCTAAACCACAAAGTGAGACTCTGTCTCAAAAAATCTTTAAAAAAAAAGTTCTCTTTTATGGTTTATCATCTGGTCTTATCAGATTCACACATTTTGTCCAACTTGTGAGCTGAAAGATGGAAACAAAAGCAAAACAAAATAACAAATGCTTACTGGAAAGATACATAAAATAAAGGAGAAAAACCATGGTTCACATTAAAAATTCAATCAGATGCGGACTGTTGGAAGCAATCCTATTTGGGAAAATTAATTGGACAATTGGGACTAAGACTGAGTCGAGCTTTTCTGCCTACGACCAGCTTTGACATATACAGACCTGAGGACTTGACTCTATCTTCACCTCTGGGAACAACAAAGACCCCAGTGGTCCCAGGTGCTGTGACGCTCTGGGGCAGAGCTACACTGGGACTTCACCTATATGATTCCGTACTGTTCTGATGTACAGAACACGCTGCCCTCTGAGTTACCTATTACACTGCTGGCTCCTGACGTTCTGAGTAAAAGGAATAGCAAGCTCAGGTTTGCTGTCTCTGCTGCCCAGAATAGCGTGGATCAGCCCCAAGCTCAGCTTCTTCTCTAAGTATCATTTCTGCCTAATTATTAGTTATTTCACCATGTGCCATTGGACTCACAGGAGACTAGAATTTAACTGAGATAAGTTCTAGGTATGTTCCTTTCCCCTGTTCCTACAGTGGATCATGCAAGGACATCAGTACAAGCTTTCTTTCAGATTAGACTGGCATTTCTCCTCATCAAAAGTGAATTTTAAAAAGTAATCATCGTTTTTTTTATCTCTTCATGCTTACCTGTAAGGATGCATTGAAGAATATTTTCTAATGGCTCAGTTGGGATATGCTCCATCATAAAAATGACAGAGTCCTTGAACATGAACTCCAAATCCTTATTACTTTTTTAGAAAAAGTAAAACTAATCATGATGTTTCCCTGTCCCTCTGAGTGACTGGCCTGACTTCTAAGCACTCAATCACTTATTTCCCCTTGTTTCTACCTTGATCCAAAGATACAGAAAAACAGTAAGATACTGACAAGTAGTTGTATAACTCCTACTTCTTAGAGTTGGGCAATTCTCACTCAGTTAGCTCAGTGCTTCTGGTGCCTGTCCTGCAAATACAAGGGCCTGGGTTCAATCCCCAGTAACCACATACAGTACTGGGCACAGAGAGACTCAGGCCCAGCAGCAATCAGTACCACATACCATAGTCCGGGTGTGGTGGCTCACACCTATAATCCCAGCACTCGGGAGGCAGAGGCAGGAGGATTGCTGTGATGTGAGTTTGAGGCTGAGCTCAGAGCCAGTCTGAACTACAAAGCGAGACCCTGTTTCAAAAAACCTTAAAAAAAATAAATAAAAACAAAACTTTTCCTTAGTGTCAGGAATGGAACAGATTCTCCTTTACTGTTTTTGAACATTGTATGAAAAGTCCTAACTAATGTGATTAAAGCAGTAAAAGTTACTTAAATATACATATGTGGAAGGAAGAAACTAAACTGTCTATGTTCACAGGCGATACTGTCACATGTATGGAAAATCATAAATAACAGACAAAAAAATACCTCTCCCAGAATAAACAATTATAGCAATGTTAGAGTGCACAGGGCTAACACACAAACATCAAAGGCTTTCTTATATACAGAACCAGCAAGTGAAATGTGATATTAAAAGCATGGGATCATTCATATTAGTGCCCAACAAAATGAAATATTCTGTTATAAATATAACAAAATATGTACAAGATTTATATGAGAACTATAAAACTCTGATGAACAATATCATGAAAGAACTTAAACAGAGAGGTACTCCATACTTATGGATAGGAAGATTCAATTCTGACAATATCTCAGTGCTTCCAACATGATCTACGTAGATTCAGTGTAACCCCAAGTGAGTCCCAGCTAATTGTTTTGTAGATGTTGATAAACTCTTCCTAAGGTTTAGATGGTCAGTCAAAAGACTCAAAATAACCAATTCTCTATCACAAAAAAATTAACTCAGAGGAAAAAATGATATTTTTGAATCTCAAGAATTATCATAAAGCTAGAATAATCCAAACTATGTGGTAATGAAAAACTAAAAAAATACACAAAAAGATCAATGGAATAAACTAGAAAACTCAAAAATGGACCCATATAAATATAGTCCACAAATATTTTACCAAAAAAGCAAAAGCAATACAAAAGAGAAAAGATAATCTTTAAACAAATAAGGTCAGAACAACTGGATATCCATACATGAAAACAATGAAATCGAAACGTGGACTTCATACTCCACACAAAAAAATATTTAAAATATATCAGAGACCTAAATGTAAAACTCAAATCCCCAGAAAATAACATAAGAAAAAATCTATATGATGTGTTTACTGGTGGCATTTTACATACAATACTGAAGTCTCAATTTAGTAAAGAAATAATCAGTGCATTCAGATTCAATAAATTCAAATTTTCTGCTCTGTGAAGGCCAATGCAGCCCAAGAAGATAAACCACAAACTGAGAGAAAACATAAAAGATATATTGGATTAAAGGCTCAGTATATAAAGTATACAAAGAACTCTTAAATCTCAATAGGAAAAAGCTACGACCAATTAAAATATGAGTAGAAAATAAGAATCTACAGCTAACCAATTAAGATAAGCAGATGATAAGTAAGTAGATGAGAAGAGGGCCAGTATGACATCATCAAGAAACTGCAAGTTAAAACAGACTCCCATTGTGGCTAGTACCTATCTGCGGGAACAGCCATGTCCAAAATGCTGAGAATACAAAACGCTCGTGAGGAAGAGGAGCAGCAAAAGCTCTTACTCACTGCAGATATGAGCACAAAGTAGGACAGATGCTTTGGAAAACAGTTTGGTACTTTTTTACAAAATATACTCTTACTGTATAATTTAGCAATAGTGTTCCTGGCATTTAACACGAATGAAAAACTTAGGTTCACTTAAAAATCTTCGCACTGATCATGTTAATAGCAATTTTGTTCCTAATTTTCAAAACTTAGAACCTATAAACACATCCTTTAGAAGGTAAAGGGACAAATGACCCAAACAACGGAATGTTATACAGCACTAAGAAGAAATAAACTATTTCTGAGCATGGTCGCTCACACCTGTAATCCCAGCACTCAGGAGGCAGAGACAGAAAGATTGCTGAGTTTGAGACTGGATTCAGAACCATCTTGAACTACAAAGCGAGACCCTGTCCCAAACAACTAAAAAGAAAACAAGAAAAGAAAGAGAGAAAGAAGCTATGAAGCATGGAAAGGTCTGGAGCAATTTAAAGTGTATATTATTACGTGAAAGAAGTCATTCCTTAAACTCTACATACGGTATGATCCCAGTCACCTGACATTCTAGAAAGGAAAAACCAAGGGACAGAAAAAGATTAATGGTTGCTCAGAGTCAGGCAAGCGAAAAGGATGAACAAACAGAACACAGAATTTTAGGGCCCTGAAATTATTCTGCACAAGAAGAATACATCCCATCCTACATTTTTTTCAAACCCCCAGTATGTACAAGGTCAAGCCGAAAGGTAATATAAATGATGGACTTTGGGTCCATTATCAAATGACACATCCATGTGTTTGTCAGTTGTAACAAATGCACCACTCTGAGCAGGAGATGGACGGGGGGCTCGCGTGGTGACAGAGAGCAGACAGAGGTGCTGTGCTTCCTCCTCCACCTTCCTACAGCTTCACACTGCTCCACAAGTAAAGCGCATGAATTTTTTAAATGGACACCGAAGAAAATTTATGAGGATGCTTTCCAATCTTAAAATCCAAAAGTTTTATAGTTAATGCTATCATCAATCCTTTTGTGAACTTTAGTGCAGCTATATAAAATTCTGTATCTATCTGAAGACAATGTAATCCTCCATTTAGAAAAAAACTCATGATTACACATATACAATATACCCATATGTATTAGAACTAACAAATGAATTAAGGATATAAAAATCACAAAAAAGGCATACAAAATTTATAAAAATCACACCAGGAATTTAGTTCAGTGGTTCCGGGCACCTGCTTTATAAGCTCAAGGTCCCGTGTTCGAGCCCAGTAACCACTTACAATGATGGAGACTCATGTCCACCAGCAATCAGTACCACAAACCATAATGCCAGGTGTGGTGGCTCACGCCTGCAATCCCAGCACTCAGGAGGCAGAGGCAGGAAGACTGCTGAGTTCGAGGGTGAGTTCAAGACCAGCCTGAACTACAAAGGAAGACCCTGTCTCAAAAAAAAAAAAACACAAACTAAAAAATGTGGAAGAAAAAGAAAATAATTTTATTTATCATTCATCAAAAAGAATAATAGAGTTAGGAATAAACTTAAGCAAAGAATTGAAATGGTTATACACTGAAAACTATAAAACATTTCTAAAATAAAATTAAACACATAAATAAATGGAAAGGTATCCCATTTTCTTTGATTAAAAGACCATTTTGTTAAGAAAACAATATAAGATACAAACTAAAAATTTAACATTGTCCTTATTATAATTCCAATGACTTAATTTTTCCTAGAACTAGAAAAATCTATTCTAAAATTCACATAGACTATTAAGGACCCCTGATATTTCATAATAATCTTGAAAAGGAATAAATTTGGAGTTCTGACATTTTCTTATTCCAGAATGTACTGAAAGGCTACAGTAATATAAACAGTGTGGCACCAACATAAAGACAGAAATGTAGACTGGGATAGAAGACAGAACCCAGAAATAAATCCTCATATGTGAGATTATCATGTTATATGATTTTCAACGAGGATGTCAAGACCACTGAATGGGGTAAGGATGGTCTTCAGTATTTTCAGTTGACAGTGGAGTAAAAATCAGATATACTCAGGAAAAAAAATGAAGTTAGACACTTACACCGCAAACTCAACATGATTATAAAGCAAAACTTCAAAAACCATGTAACTCTAAGAAAATAACATAGCAGCAAATATTTAAGACATTGGATTTATCAATCACTTCTTGGACATGACACCAAAAGCATAAGCAAGCAAAGAAAAACTAGATAAACTAGACTATATAAACACATTTAAATTATGTGAGTCAAAGACATGATCAAAAAAGTAACATACAGAATGGATGTACAGCACAACATTAACAAAAACAACTTAAAAGTAGCCCAAAGATTGAAGCAATTTCTCTGAAGACACATACAAATAGTCAATATGAATATTAAATAGTGTATGACATTAGTTATTATTAAGAAAAAATAAGTTAAAACCACAATCAGATGCATCATAACCACTAGGATACCTATTACAAAAAATATAGAAGATAACAAGTATTGATAAGGATATAAAGAAAGTGGATTATCTTGTGCATTGAGAATGTAAAATGAATTAAATATAAAATTATTAAAGGACTCACTAATTCTATTTGAATATATCTCCCAATGAATTAAAACTTGGAACAAAGAGATACTTGAATATTCATATTCACAATTGTCAAAAACAAGAAACAAATCAATCATTTATCAACAGATGAATGCCTAAGCAAAATGTAGTATATACATAATAGTAATATTCAGCCTGAGAAAGGAAAGAAACTCTGAAATGTGCTACAACATACACAAGCCTGGAAGATGTTATGATTCCTAGAATAGTCTTCAAGTTACCTAAAACAGTAAATTATAGTAAACCCATAGCATGTTGCCAACAAGTTCGATGGTGGCTGCTAGAATGTGGGAAAAGAAGAAACTGGGAACTTTTTGCAAGGTTCCTAGACTCCTGTGGATAGATGTCAGAAACAGTAACATAATAACATGAATATATCTACCTCTGAACTTTACATTTTATTTTTTGTTTTTATTTTTTAATTTTTTTTAGTGTTTTGAAACAGAGTCTCACTTTGCAGTTCAGCCTGGCCCTGAACTCACTATGTACTCCAGGTCAGCCTCAAACACACAGCAGTCCTTCTGCCTCTGCCTCCCAAGTGCAGAGATTACAGGCATAAGCCACCATGCCCGGCAAACTTTATATTTTAAAATGTAAATTTTATATTGTCTATGTCACAACAGAAGTAAAAAATTGAATATGAAATAAAGATTAACATTTTTACACAGCATTATTTCAGTTATTGTCTAAAAAAATTAAAGATTTAGGGGAAAATGAAAAACAAGTCACTTTTTGAGCAACAGTTATGGGTATATTTTAAAAATTCCACTTATGTACTTCCTAGATGGTTTATAATAAATGTGCATTACTTTTATAGCAAAGCACACTAAGAAAAATTATGTAATTAAGAGAATGCACACTTAAGCAGAAACACATACTCAGTACATGGAATCAGTAACGCTTGCAGAGAGCTAAAGGTCAGTGAGGAAAGCAACTCACATATTAACTTGAAATTGATGAGGTAACTAAAAGTCAATTTATATGTTTGTGCATATGCAGAAATATCATTCTATTTTAATGAGAATGCCCAGCCCATTAAAATCAGAGGAAAGCTACCAAGGTTACCATCTTTACCAGTCAGAATACACAAAAAAAGGGAACATTCTTTTTTTTTTTTTTTTGCATTAAAAAATAATCTGTTCCTTTATCATTGTACTATTTCTAAGAAATCATTATAGTTGGGAGAAGTGCAACTATAAATAATAGTGTAGGGCCTTCAGCAATAAGTTATCAAAATCGTTACTTATGAAATATGAAAGAAGCAACAAGAGCAAAATGATTCAGTAAAGAAAAAGCCACAGCCAACCACAGGAAGGTGAGTGATGAGACCAGATGAGCTTCTCAAAGGAGATGAGGATTTACCATGGAAATTGGGTGAGGAAAACAGATCAAATTACTTTTTTAATATTTGGGAAATAATTTTACAACTGCTTGACTAATAATAAATTCAACATTCCTCTTTTGATTTATAGATCCAACTTCTTGTACCACACAGGATAACTGGCTGGCTGATTCCCCTTATACAACAATTTATCCTCAAACACCTCAGCCTCCAACATGGCTCTGGCAAACTATTATGGATACATTCTTTTTATGGAGAGAGAACAGTCAAAAAAGTACTTATGCATTTCTAAAGCTATTTCTTTAGTATGTATTACATTTTTAAATGTTCAACCTTTGATCCAATCAATCTTCTTCTAGGAATGCATCCTAAATAAATTATTGTACAGATACAAAAGTAAATGGAAAAGAGATGTTTACTACAGAGTTTTAAGTAAAGGCTACAATTTGAAGGCAAAGTGAATTTCCACCAAGTATTGCTAAACAAATCACAAAATGTTCAAACTGAGACCATTATAGTCACAAAGCAGAATTAACTATATATATACACACACACTATAACATGAAAGGATATCCATAATATGTTGTTGAGTAAAACAAAAAAATGAAAAATTTCAACGTTATTTTATGTGCTTAAAAAGTATATATGCGAACATGTATGTGTGTATATTTGCATGTGCATGAAGATATAAAGAAGAGTACTAACCTGATAGTCTTAGTAATTATTATCCATGAAAAAATTTATCAGTAACAGTGATGTTGGTAACAGTAAGAAAGGATTAAGAGAGATTGTTCCTTTTAAATATATGATCCTACACATTGTTTTTCTAAAACTCATGCAATTCTAAACATTCTAACATTTAAAATTTACTTTGAATTCTTCTCTTTCCCCTCTAAAATTTTCTAATGTTTCAAAACTATGCTTGAAAGTCAATTACAAATTTAAGAAATAAAGAACAATGTTCTCCAATATGTAGCATATAAGAACCCCTTATTCTCTTTTCATTATGAACAAGTCTTCTGAATAACAATGTTTACAAATCTCCAGGATCCCCTTAAAAATGCAGAATCTCCACCTACACAGTAGTCATACACTCAACAGACTTTGGCATGTCTAAAGCAGGGCCTTCCTGAAGACAGGTGCTGGCTGAACTTCCCCACCGCTGGGAAGGATAAAACACTACTCATATATTCCTTGTGCTGAGAAGAGGTAGCACGAGCCATGGAAGAAGAGCAAAGGTGGCCAGTTTTCCAGTGTCTCTGTTTCTCTCTTTGGTACAAAACCTTTATTCTGTGTGTTGAATTCAGTAGTTTGCCCAAACTTCCTAAGCCCAGATGCAGTTTGCAGGCTACTGTCACCCAGTGTTTTATATTCTTGTATGAATGTGTTTAATTCTCTTAGCAAAAGCTATGACTGCTACTGAGGCTAGAACAGTGAGAGAATTAGTACCAGCACTTCCTTCCTAGGCTACTAGATATGCAGTCAGCAGTTCACCCCATCTTCCCTGCACCTGGGACCTCTACTTCCACCCAGTCACTGGATTCATGGAAAACCAATGCCATGGCCAGCCAGACCAGCAGCCTCGGGAAGACCTGGGGTGAGACTTTGAGAATAACAACAGGACCTGGTTACTAAGAAGTTGGTGGCATTGCTCAGGTACTCTAAAAATAGTCGTGCACCTTCGCATCTCACAGCAAAGATGTGGCAGTAGCTTTTGGCAGTGGTGCATCAGCAACAAGACCAAGAAAGGAGGCGCTCAGACAGGCCCCTCCTCCACCAGCACAGGATGCCCACACGGTGGGTTCTAGAGAAACAGGTAAGTTTAGGTTTCCCACAGCTCCAAGATAAACACTGAACAAGAAAGACAGTCTTCTCATATGTGTCTAACAATTAGCGTTCTTGCTTTCTTTTCATGTTCCTTGCTGACTAGTTAATAGGATTCAGCTTGGAACATCTCCACCCGAGCATTCTCTAAACCAAGTCTAGCGTCTCTAGCATGGAGTCTCAAGATGCTATCCATTGCTTCATCGTGGCATAGAGCAACATTACATCTGTATGAGTCTTTTCTCTGTTACTATAATAAAATGTTTGAAGTTGAGCATCTTTATAAAGAAATCAGGTGTATTTGGCTCATTGTCCTAATTGAAGGTACAGGGACTGTGTTTCAGGATGGTTTTCCTGCTGATAGATTCCAAACCAGTACAGAGAATGACATGGAAAGACAAAGTCAGACACATGCGCCTTTCCTCCATTTCTCCCCTGTTCTGATAAAGCACGTATGACTTTAACCTTGAGGTCTCATCCTGATAAACTCATCTACCCATCTCTCAAATGCCACGCCTTTGGACACCATAGTCAGATGAATTTCCACTTTCTCAATACTTCAAGATAAAAATTAACTTACAAAACACAAAACCTTGGGAGACACTCCCAAACCATATGCAGTCATAGCACCATTGCTCCTTTCTTGCGACCATCTTGTCTTGATCATCTGCCTCCTTGACAAGCTCTAGCTTCCAAGAAGGTAAGCACTGTGCCTGTAACCATGAGTCCTCAATAAGTATTTGTTCAATCAAGTAGCAAGTAAATGAATAGATGAATTGGTCCCATCAATCCACCCCAGAAGCTGCTAGCTTCCTCATGCTCAACTCTGTCATTGTGTTCTGTATTTTTTTTTTCCTTTATTGAGTTTATTGGTACATTTCAGGTATATATTTTCATTACACCCATCATTGAAAATTTGTACCTGTACATAATGTACCATGATTCTTATTTTTTCATAATTCCTTGCCCTCCTTACAACCACTGCCTCCCATATACATAAGCTTCGTTTTCATTTTTTTCCTTTTTACCATCAATTTTTTTTCTTTCCCTTCTTGCTTTCCCTTCCACACCCAGTTTTCCTTTCCCTTTAAACATTGTCTTCCTATTTCACATCCATATCATATATTTTGGACCTCATTTACACCTTCAGTTTCTCACAGTAGAAAAACAATATAGTACTTACACATCTGTGTTCTATTTATTTCACTTATGAGTATAGCCTCAAAGTGTATCAACTTAGCTATAAATACCTATAATTCTTTAGAGCTGAATAATACTTCATTTTTTAAAAAACCAGCATCTTTATCCCATCTCCTGTTGATGGGTATTTGGGTTGTTTCCAAGATTTAGCTATTACAAACTGAGCTACTATAAACATGGGTGTACATATGTCTCTGTGATATAATGCATTTAATTCTTTCATATATAAACCTAGCAGGGAAAAAGTAGGGTAAATGGAACATGTACTCCTAGTTCTTTGAGGAATCTCCACAGTCTTCTAGTTAATAGGATTAACTAGAATTAACATCTAGTTAACTAGGATTAATTTCTAGTTAACAGAATTAACAGCCACAGTGGCTGCACCAGTCTACATTCCCACCAACAGTGGAGAAGGATTCCTTTCTCCCCATAGCCCTGCCAATACTTGTTGATTTCTTGATAGCATCCATTCTTTGTGAAAATGGAATCTCAGTGTTCTTTTCATCTGCATCTCTCAAATGACCAGTAATGTTTAACATTTTTTCATATGTTTCTTTGCTGGTTTAGGTCTTCATCTGAAAAATATCTGTTCATTTCAGATGGCCCTTTTTGAATTGGGGCTTTACATTTAGGGGGTCTGATTTAACTTCTTTAGATAATGTAGATAGCAATCCTTATCCAAGGAATAGCTTGTTAATGTGTGGGTACGTGGCATGCCAATAGCAAAGAAAGCAAGGTTGGTTTATTTATTTATTTATTTATTTTTTTGAGACAGGGTCTCGCTTTGTGGTTCAGGCTGGCCCTGAGCTCAGCCTCAAACTCACATCACAATCCTCCTGCCTCTGCCTCCCGAGTGCTGGGATTACAGGCATGAGCCACCACGCCCGGCACTGTGGTATGTGGTACTGGTTGCTGCTGGGTGTGAGTCTCCACACCCAGTATTGTTATGTGGTTACCGGG
>PVIR01003074.1:0-22823 GCA_004026965.1 Petromus typicus | reverse complement strand
GGTTGGTTTATTTTTGTTATGCCTAAGCCACTGTGGTGTAGACTAGAAGAAAAGCTTTGTGGACTCCTACTTCAATTCTTTATTTAGCTTTTTCTTTACTTTTAAAGTTATGAATTTGAAGTTAAGATCAAAATTAGGAAATTTTCTAGTAAAAGAACCAACTGACGAAAGGCTGATCTTAGTGAGGGCCTGTTAGATGGTTAGTCCAGCCCAGGAAGACTGCTTTGACTGTTTTTCAGGCCAGAGAACCCAATCCTTTGCAGGCTCTGGTACTCAAAACTGAGCTCAAGGGGGAATGTGTTTCTTCAAACAAGATGTCCTGTATCAGTTAATTCATATGCTAAATAAAATAAATAAAACATACAAAGGAAAAGTCACACCTAAAATTTTTTAAACTCTGAATCGTACTATAATAATAGCTTGAGCTTTTGTATTTTAACAATTTAAATTTACCAAAATCCACTTATACAGAACTGCAGTTTCTCATGTTTATGATTTAATTTTCTTTAATCACTATTTAATTTTATAATAAGATGTCTTAAATTTACTTACTCTACTTCCATCTTCCTTTGCCAACCAATCGTTGTGTTGTGATGTTTTTAAGGTATTGAAGCCCCTTTTTCTAGAATGCCTAGCTCCCCTTTCTCCAGATGTCTCCTGAAGGGTTTGCAGGTTAGGTAGGTGTGTATCTCTCCCCAGAAACAGCTCACTACTCTAAGGTGAAGAGCTCAGAATCCCTTCTTACCTTGATATATCTTATTATAGTTAAGTCACTTTATACAACCATTATAAATTAAATCCTATCCATATGTAAATAAGCACAGCTCCTAAGAATATTCTTGGGCACTGCTTATAGATCTACAAATAAAGTAGCGAGTCTACATTTTCATTAATGCAAGAGAATTACACTAAGAAGAACAGGAGTGCAGACGCTGGGTGGGAGGCTACCGAGGAGATCAGATCCGTTCGCAGCTGTCTTTCAGCCGTGGAGCAGCTTGACGTGGAGGAACACACACTCCAGATAAATCTGTTTTGTTTTGTTTTACATTTTGGAAGTTCCTGACTTGGCAAAATAGATGGTGTCGGATATTTGCCTAAGCCCTTTCTGTGCGGCAGGAATTCTCCCGGTATGGTACGCGTAGGAGGGATACTCCTAACAGTGCTGGTGTGTGTCAGAAAGAAGGGTTGGGGACAAAATGCTGCTGGGAAACGTGAGAAGCACGCTCCTGAGAGCAAAGAGTCAGAGCTGCAGAGAATGGCAGAGAACACAACGTGTGTTATGTCTAAGAAGCAGGCTTTCTTGTGCAGAAAAGCAACAGAAATGGCGGCATGGTACTGTTCTTCGTCAGAGATGATCTCTCCAAGCTGTTTACCCTGGGAGATGATGGAGACATGCGGCCCCCAAGCAAGGACATCTTTTCTAGAGTTTTTAGCCCATAGGTCACCATGACAAGGCTAAAATCTGACACAGTCGTGAAGCATAGCTTTGGTACAATCACATCTTTTCTAATGGTTGTTACTTCAGCCCAGCCAGGCCTTCCCCTTCTTGCTGCAATCTGTGGGAGCTTCGTACTCCTCTGTCTCACCCCCAACTGCCCACTCTTGCTTCGTTTCTAATCTGAGCTCGTTTTTTCAAGACAGAGCCACAGATAGTGACTCCATCTTCCTCCTTCATTATCAAGACACTTCTGTTTCCCAGAGCCTCTCATTCCTTGGGTCCTTAGGATAGAACAAAGAATCCCCCAAGAAACAACTGACAGTCATGGCTTGACCATGCTAACCTGTTGAGATCAATGGAATTGTAAGGTAGACTTATAGCAATATTTAGAAAAGCAAAGGGGATAAAGGATCAGGAAAAGGACGTAAAGAGGCTTCCAAAGCAAAAGAACAAATTATGTTTTTTTTTTCTGTAAAACTAAAGCAGATGCTCTATAAGCCAAAGGAAGATCAATACTGATTTCCAAAATGTTTCTAACCACCTACAAAAGGTGATCAAAAGTGAAACTGAGCAGAAGATTTTAGCTCAGTGGCTCCGTGACTATCTAGCAAGCATAAGGTCCCACGTTAGATCTCTGATAACAAAATAAAGTAAAATAAAATAAAAATGTACTTTTAAAAATGACACTGAATGTTTCAGTTCTTTGAAATATCACAGTAGTCGAGACAATGTCATTACTCCCCCTGAAAATGCTCCCATCTACTTTGAACACACTTATGCCAACATTCTACTTTCTGAAGCAGTTCAGAAGTTCTCTTTTATGTCTTTGCAAGATGTGATCAAAAATACAAAGAACACCACTGCTGGGCACCACCCACTGCAAAGGCAGGCCTGAAAAGACACGGCTGGGTATCCTCATCCACCTCCTCTGCTGGATCTGGCTCTGTGGAACTTCCTGCTTGTCCTCAGAGTCAAAATGACCATGAAATGCAAACATTCAGAACTGATTCAGGAAGTCATGACAACATGGCAAAAGACTCACAAAAGAAAGCTCCCAGGCTGTTCATTTTGGAGGAAGTATTCTTTTTTCCCCTCTTATTTAAAAAAGAAAGCCTCAATGTACACAATGATGAAATATATTTTGTCTTAAAGAATAAATATTAACTGAACTAACATTCACCACAGCTAACTCTCAAATCAGGTAAAAAGTTTCTAGCTAAACATTAAGAGCCTTGCTATCATTTTTATGGTTTCTCAGTAAAATAGAAAGCATTGTGATAACAAAAATGTGTTGGGTTTTGTTGTTGTTGTTGTGGTTGTTGTTTGCTTTAACGAAATATCACAGGTTTATTTAGCTTGCCGTTTTGTAGGTCTGAGGTCAAGGCCTTAGCTACACTTTGGTAAAGTCTTTCTTAGCTATGTTACAACAAAGCGCAGCTTAGGGAATCCTTATAAGAAATTGAGATCACAGAACAAGAAGGAAGCCAGGAGGGCAACAGGGCCAGGCAGCGAGTTTTTCTGTCTTCACTGGACATAGGGGCCATGGGGAAGGTCGCAGAGATGGCACAGCAGGAATAGCCCCTCAACAGCTTCCTGCAGAAACTAACCTCCAGATCATAAGAATATGAAGAGATTAAGTGAGCAAAGGAGAAAGTACATCCCAAGTATAAGCAGACATACTTGTGAAGACCAGGAAAAGAAGTATCTTTGTAACAATTTGGACGGATACAAAAGGATGGATATAGAATTCGTGGGTGGCCAAAGACAAAGGACTAGATCATGGGGCTCAGGAAAAACGTCTGGGCTTCATACTTTTGTGAAGCTTCAGATAGACTGAGCTTTGTCAAAGAAAACACGTGAGATAGGAAGATGCAAGGGGCAGGAACAGTACCTAGTAACAAATTTTAAGTAATGGGCATAGAAAAATGTCCTCACAAAGATACCTGAGAAGAAAGAGCATAAAAGATAAGCAAGATGAGCATGTTATAAAATGAAAAAAAAGAAAGATAAAGAAGTATTCATTATTGAATAAGAATTTGTTTGGAGTGATTAAACATTTTGGAAACAGGTAGTGCTGATCATTAAATTGTATTGTGAGATAATTAATGTTCATGAGACACCTTAAGTAGTTAAAATGGAAAGTTTTGTTTATATTAGATAATTAAAAAAAAAAAACCACAAGGAAAGAGTGTCTCAAGAAAGGAAATGTGGTCAAGCATTGCATGTTCTTATCAGTTCTAGTAAAATAGAAAATGAAAGCCTGACCTCGTATGTACTATTAAAGATGTCACCTGGAGTGTTGCTAAGTGCTTTTCAGAAGAGAGGTGGGAAAAGCTTGGGAACAAGGGACCGAGAAATAAACAGAGAGTGTGTTTAGCAAACATGCACCAATTTTTAAAAAGCTTTACCTGGAAAAAAGAAACAGCTACCTCCTTCCCACGGAGGAAAGACTTGTGTTTTTCTTTGAAGATCGTAGCAGTTGAGCATGTTAAGCTAATAAGGAAAAGCTAGAAAAGAGAAGTTGAAGATACTGGTGGACAAAGTCTAAAAGCGAGAATAAAGAAGGGAAGAAGAGAATAAGTGCCTGGAGAAGACAACCTCTCAGGCCAGGACTGCCGTTCCCGGACAGCAAACACCCAAGGAACCGCGCCACTCCAGGTAAATCCTGGTCAAACGGAAGAGTTGCTGTGAGAGAGAGGAGGCCGCCAGCCGCAGCATCAGGTCTTGCCTGGTCGCGGATGTTGGCTCTGCTTGAAACTTAGCTCTGGAACTCATGCTATAAACACGGACGTGAGCCTGGGATTTCCATTGCACACAATACAGCACACTCTTACATAAAACTCTACCTGACTTAGCAGATTTAAACAGGAAAATACTGTTTTCAAATACAAAGGAGCTAAGCGTCTATGTCACCACCTTCCATATCTCATATTCATGGCTGTCTCTCCCATTCCTAAACATGTCCAAGCCGGATTCATCAGCCCTCCCTCCCTACTAGTCTATTCCATGGTTCAGTCCCCATAAGGACAAGACTGTTGTATCAGGCAGAATTCTCCGGGTGTCATCTCCTTCTCACTTCCCTGTGCAGTGGGTTGCTGCAGGCAGTTGCTCCATGTCACCACAAGCTCCGACTCACCAGCTCCCCGAAGCCAGCGTGGTGAGTCCTCATCCCCAACACTCGTCCCAGGTGTCCCCCAGTCTCTCAGTGCTGCCCTTGCCGATCCACAGCTCTTCATCTCTGCCTGCCTTCCCTCTTTCCCTTGAGACATCTGCCAAACTCCATGTTCAATGTCATTTCAATGTCTTTAAAGAGTTGCTAAAGGAAGCCTCTCAGCCAATGTATTGCAGATGTGTCCTGGCTGGGAGAGAATTTAAAGCTTGGTTCTCATGCACTTTCTTCTCTCGGCAAATCTTGCGGCACACGTCCATTTCTCAGGTTCCAGGCTCACAGCCCATTAACAAATCTACTCATTTATTCAAAAAGTTTTATGGGAACCATTATATGCACAGAAACCATGACGAGCACAGTTTTACCAAAGACAGTGACTATGCTGATCCTGCCCCACTACTTATAAAATGTGAATGTTAAATAGCCCCACAAATAATATAGTCATCACTTCTGTGTGTCGGGAGGAGTAGTGCCGTGGTCGGGGTGCTGAGGAGAAGTGAATCAGATCTAGTTACTAAAGTCAAAAAGGTTTCCATGAGGAGACAGTAAGTGACCCAGGATCTGGAGGAGAGAGATGACAATGAGAACAGTCACTGGCCTGAAGAGGAAAGAGAAGGGATGAAAGGCTTGAGAGAGAAGCCTGTGTTTGTGGATTTTATACAGAGGTCAAAGTATGAGACTCTGGCGATGAAAAGGGCCAGTGGGTGGGAAAAGGCGGACGGGAAGAGCGGTGTGTGAGATCAGGCTGGAGGCACAGGCATTTCCTTGGGGATTTGTTCTTTGCATCAAGCACATCAAGCATAGCAGTGTTTGGTCTCTACAATGGAGTGTAAGAAAAAAATCAAATTAAGTCAGGAGGCAACTGCAGCGACTTAAGACCAAGATAATCTTCTATTGGACTAAGATGGATTTAAGAGCTAAGACTTTAGAAGGTAAAATCTGTATGATTTGTGATGGATTAGGTACGTCAGGGGTGTGAGAGAGGAGCCAGGGAGGTCAAGACAGACTCTTGGGTTTAGCTACTGAGTGCAATGTCACTGAGAGAAGAGAAAGCCCTGGGAGAGTGTGGTGACAATGGTTGGGGTTGGTAGAATGTGAACTTGCAACTGAGTTTGAGACACCTTGTGGCAACTACATGTTGGGGGTCAAATGGCAAAGCAAAGTCTGGTACAAACTCCCACCTATAAACTTTAGCAGTTACATGTTTAATTTAATGTGTAATAATCAAGTGATTTTACAGGTGTTTGTTTTGAGAAATTTTTTTCACTTTTGCTTGAGTTTTTTGTTTTGTTTTGTTTTGTTTTTTGATTTGTGGGGGGGTTTTTGGTTGAGACAAGTTCTTGCTATGTAGTTTAGGCTGACCTTGAGTGTACTATGTAGCCTAGACTGGTGTTGAACCCACAGTGATCCTCCCACCGAGCCTCCTGAATGCTAGGATTACAGGCATGTGCCAGCACATCCACCATCACAGATTTTTGGATTCTGCTTAAAATCATTTTTAAAAAATTAAATTAAAGGGCCAGGGATTTAGCTCAGTGGTTCTGGTACCTGCCTTGCAAGTGCAAGGGCCAGAGTCCAATCCCTGGTAACCACATATAACAATGCCAGGCAATGGTAGCTCACACTTATAATCCCAGAACTTGGGAGGCAGAGGCAGGAGGATTGCTGTGAGTTCAAGGCTGAGCTCAGGGCCAGCCTGAACTACAAAAGCAAGACCCTGTCTCAAAAAAAAAAAAAAATTAAGTTAAAAACATTAAGCAAATAATTTATTATTAAATCATATGTGTATATATATATATATATATATATATATATATATATATATATGAATCAAGGGAACATTTGCATGGTAAAGAAAGTCACATAAAGTTTGAGAAATTCTGGCTGAGGAAAATCTCTGACTCCAATTTAATCGGTAATTTGAAAGCAACATAAATAAACTCAAAGTGCAGACATGTTTCAAATCATATATGCAGCCCCAGACAGACAACGAAAAAAAGAACTTCAAGATATTAGAAGATTTTTTTAAAGCCTGGGATATCTTTCACATATCAAACTTTGCTATTCTTAAAAAGAAATCCCCCAAATTGCTCTAATAGCTGTATCTCCCATGTGAAGATGATTGTTTTTGTCTCGTGATTCTGGTTGATAATAATTAATTGATACACTTAGTTCAGCTGCATTTTGGCCACATGAAGGTGCAGAGGACGCCCTCCCCAGATGCTGCAGAATGTCCTCCTCTCAGAAGAGCGTGCATGGAGCTTAGATGCAGCTGTGCATTTACTGTGGCTGAGGGGAAAGCTCTGTTCTGAGGCTTCTAAATGGCGAGCATGGCAAAGGCAATGAAGTAGACAAGTGGAGCCAGGCACATGGGCACAGGCCTGCAACCCCAGCTCTGTGGGAGGCTGGGATGGGAAGCCTGCGGGTTCTACCCCAGCCTGGGCAGTTTAGTGACTTAGTAAGTGAGACACTGTCTCAAAATGAGAAATAAAATATAATAAAAATGGGTCAGGATGTAGCTCCTAGGGAAGGCATTGGGTGCACTCTCCAGACACACACACATGGGACTGCCTTAAATTTTAAAACTTCTGCCTATCACCGCAGACAGAAGGAAGGAAAAGAAAAATTGTAAACCATGTATTTTGCAAGGCGTTCATGTCCAGAATGCATCAAGAATGACCCCGCCTCAGCAACAACAAACAAATAATCCAATTTAAAAATGGACAAATAATGAGAGGACACTTCTACCAAAGAAGACTTACAAGTGTGAAAAGATACTAGGCAGCATGCTCATTGCAAAATGCAAATTCTAACTCTAAACCCAAAAAGAACAAGTGTCAGCAAGGATGTTGGGAAGTGAGGACACTCGTGCGTGACAGCCAAGAAAATAAAATGATGCAGGTGCTGCAGAAAACAACACAGAAGTTCTAAAAACATCAGTCTAGGTTTACATTTACAAGACTTAAGACAGGATCTCACACAGCCATGTGAGCACTCTCACAGCCATCACAGCACTCTCTGCAATAGCCCAAGGGAGAAGAAATAACAGCAACAGAAAATGTAATGAACCAAACTGTGGAACACTTTCCAGTTTCACAAAGACACGAAATGCCGACGCACGCTATGGCATGCTAGAAATCAAAGATCTTGTGTAAGCTAGCTATGTACCACCACATCCAGCATCACAGATTCTGTTTAAAGTGAAAAAAGGACAAATATTCCAACTCTCATGAGCTACACGGAGTTACTAAATTCACAGGAGCCAATGAGAAGGTTTTTGACTAAAAAGAGGCCCTGGGAGTTACTGTTTAATGAGTTTGGGGTTTTGGCTGGGCAAGATGGAAAAGTTCAAGAGTTTTGGTGGCAGTGATAGTTGTACAACAATGTGAATGTTGATGCCATAAAGTTGTACAGTTAAAAATGACTAAGATGGTGACATTTGTGAGATATATATATATATATATATATATATATATACAAAATTCAGGAAAAGTAGTTTCTTACACAGAAATAGAACACACTTAATTCAAATTCATGAAGAACTAGCTGGTGTCAGTATCATTCAGTGTGGAAAAAATGGGTTACAATAGCCAACAAGCAGGAAAATCCAAATGGCCACCAAACAGCTAAATATTAAAGCCAAGGAGAGTATTTTTTAAAGCCCTAGAAAAATAAAATACAATGTAAAATACATCTACCCTAAGAATTTTAAGGCAGAGTAAAAGGAAAAACCTTAGATAAATCTGATCATCGGCATACCACTAGACAGAAAACCTGTTCCCAGTATGGTCACAGGTTCAGAAACACTTTGGCCTGCTGTGTGGTTGGGTAGCATTTGCAGTCAGAAAACAGAAATGGGGTACAGAAAGAAATGAATAGCTACCAAGGATTTAGCTCTAGTGGTACCGTGCCTACCTTGGAAGCACAAAGGCCTAAATTCAATCCCCAGAACTGCAAAAAAAAAAAAAAAAGAAAAAAGAAAAAAAAAAAAGAAAGAAATTAATAGGTTATAGCTCAGCCTGCAGAATTGACCAAAGTTCAGTCACTGTGACCAAGAGACAGCTATTTGCTGCCAGAACCTCCTCCAAAGTCAGCGCTCGTTAGGTTTATGCACTAAGTCAGTCCTGATAGGAGGACTGGGGTGCAGGCGCAGATCAAATTCAGTTTACACTTGGTTTCTTAGTAGAAATTACACAAGTCAGAAAAAAACAGAATGATACATTTAAACAGCTAAGAGTTTAACAGTCAAGAATCTCGTGTTCAGAGAACCTCCCATACAGGTAGATGACATAAACTATACTTGATAAATAACATAACACATCATCACTACCAGACCTACGCCAAAGAGAATACTAAAGGGAATTATTTATTTACAAGGAAAATAATACCAAATAGAAACTTTAAAATTCAGGAATAAATCAAGGGCCCAGAAAAGGTCATTGAAATAATAACTTTCCAAGATAATAAGTGTAGAATACTAAAAGTAGACTCAATTGGTGGCTATAAGACAAAAATCAGTCTCCAGAAAAACACTGATCCCAGCCCCAGGGTAAGCCCCTCCTACCTTGCTGATTTTTGTATTTCCTTATTTGCTGTTACCAGTCACAGGACTCATCGCGTGTGTGTACTCTCCCTAGATTAAATATAACCTCTATGAAAGCAGATTCGGGAATTAGTCTTGGTTGGCTGCTAAGCATGTTAATGTGCTCTTTGTTGCCTTAGAATGAAAATCTCTTTAGTTCTGAGATGTATATTTGGAGGATGATTCGAAGTGATACATCAGAAATGCAATGAAAGGAAGATAATGTTCTGATTCTCCATTTAAAATAGGTTTCTGAGGCCAGAATCACGTGCTGATTTAAAAACCCAAGTTTCATGAAAGAATTTTTTTTTGTTGTTTTTTAAGTGTCCTCTTTTATCTCAAGAACACATTTTAGAGATCTAATGTAAAATTTTATCCCCGGCCATAGATAGAATCCAGGATGACATGAAGGATATGTTTGAGGAAGCAGCCAGTTTGGAAGGAACAAATTTTCAGAGGATTGCTGGGGCCTCAGCCAGAGAAATGGGTCCAAAAGACAGAAATCTCAGGTATGCGGAAGGAAAGCCAAACTCCCACTGTGCACGGGCCCGTTTGATCACTGTGGAAAGGCATTGCGGCAAGACAGAAAGGAAAGAGGTAGCCTGTGTCTCCCGTGGCTTCCATATAAAGTGGAAGGAACCTACAAGTTCCAAAGAACTCAAAGGGGAAAAGGCTGGAGAAAGAAAAGCAAAGTGGCTAATGGCAAAGTTTGCAAGCTCACGAAGGCTGCAAAGTCTACCTAGCAAGGGATGTAGGTGCCAGAACTGAGAGGAGCCAGGCTGGATTTCAGAGGATGCCCAGTCCCTGTGACATACAGGGACGACGGGCACACTGTTCCTATAAACCAAGTTAGACAAGCTGTCGGGAGTGGGAGCAGAACACCCCTTTCGGCCAGAGTCACCCCTAAGGTCCACTCCACGTCAAGTACATTCTTCCTGTGCCCAGACATTGTGTGGCAAGAAGGAAAGGAAGCAATCACTTTGGCACAACTCATGTTGCAGTCAGAATAATACAGAGATCAGCATGGCCCCTGCGCAAGAAGGAAAAGAGGGTGGAGTACAGCTGTGAAAGGGTGGACAAAGGCCCCAAGAGACTGAGAAATGGCAACCATTAAGCACCAAGTCGATTCCATCCAGGCCTGCCATTAAAAACCAGGGAGTTTGGGCACAAGAACAGAATCACTTTAGAATGGAAAGACAGCTCCTCTCGCTTATTTACTGAGTGCCCAGGTGGCCCCCTCCTCCTGTGCCTGCTCATTGGCATTTCCCCATGCCAGAGTTCCCCAGGCATTTCCCCACTGCCGAGCGTACAGTGTACACCAAGCAGACACTCAGTGAGTGAACAGCGGAAGGCCCCGTTCCCATTCTGTTTCAAGATCCACTCTGTGAATCACCACAACAGAGCCGCTAGGGACCTAGGATGCCTTCCTGGCTGGCGTTAGCCCCATTCCTGTGTGTCTCCATGCCATGCTGGATCCTGGAAGACAGGAGATAACTATCCATCCAGTAACTGGGCTGCAGTCCCCCCACTTTTGATTTCTTCTCCCATTTGTCTTGTCTCCCCTGCACATGATAAACACTTTCATTAAGTCGTGAATGAAGCCCCTGTGCTGGGAGCACCAAGCTCAGGACATGAACTGTGCTGGCCTCTAAGCCACCCACAAGCAAACTGGGTGGTTCCCACAGACTCGCCTATCACCAAAGACATAAAATCAACTCACACCACAGTCATCTTTATCCGGTCACCTCATACCCAAAGTCCTCTTCAATTTCTCAGAAACTGAGGAGCAAACACTGCTCTGAAACCAAGGAAATTCTATCAAAAGGCCAGATTTCCTTCTTCATTTCTTATGTTTCACTCATTTTTTTAAGTCTTGACATTCATCATTAATCAGTTCCATCCTGTTCGAGACCCTGCACCAGTAAGCTCTTATCTAAGACAATTTGGATTAATTTGGTAAGTATTACTTCATCAAGCATGTGCTGAACAAAATCTAAATTTATCAGCTTAGGAGATAAGCAGCCATTGCTCCTTAGCTTTAAAGATATGCAACTATGATTTCATTTCGGGGTGGGAAGACACCAAACAAAATCATATTCAGGTTCTTGTAGCCCTTGGAAGATTGATGGATCTTGGCTTGTCATTTTTTTCTAAAGCCTCACACTGACACATGTTTCAGATGAGCAGTTCCCAGAAGCTCTTTCTTACTTCTTTATCGTGTAATCTGGTCTTTATTTTACCCCAATCTGCTGTCTGCTTTTCTTCTGCCACATTCATTCTATGTGATTTGAAAATACCGTGCACATTTTACACATTTAGCATTCGGTGTTCCGGACAGGGTAGGTGGTCGTGGGTTTTCCTAGGACTACTTGACTCCCCTTTACTGGTCCGCTTTGTGGCAGATTTCACAGTCTCATGGCATTTGCACTGTGGGGATGGTGAGAGGGTACATATTTGCTATGGAAAGCTCCTCCCACAGATGTCCTCTGAAAATCCACTAGGCAGGAGCTTATGTTCTGTCTCAGAAAATCATCTCAGCTGCCAGGGAGGGACTGTGAAGTATTTGTCACTGCCTCCCAAGTTCTTCCTGTTCGGCTAAGAAATTCATGCATGTACCATGCTTTGCATTTACTGGGGTGTCACAAAAGCTGGGGAACAGAAGGGAAGCTCTCCCAGCACGGACTCCCTTGGCTCCTTCCCGAAGGGAGACACACGAGACCGACAAGCGTCCCCTCTTGTTTTTCACACTCCTCTGTGCAGACTCATCTTCCGAGGCTCTGGCTTCTGTGGAGCCCAGCTCTCCCCAGCGGGACATCTTTTATGACTCTTCAGCACTGAGAGGATCTTCTCCATTTCCTTACACTCTGATACACTTGCAATTCACAAAATGTATCTCAGCCTTGTAGTTTCATCTTAACTTGAATTTTAAACATAGAAGGTCAGATTTTTCCAACAGAACTTTATCTAAAATAGTTCCATGCCCTGTAATCGATTAGCCAGTTTATCAGACACAGTCAGAAATACACAACGAACATTAAACATATCCCTGATTCCATGGAAAGTGTAGTTTGTCTAAAGAGGTAAATAAGAAGCCAAAGAGAAGGTCATTGAGGAGTCAGTGATGTGGACCGCAAATAGAGCAGTTGATCAGAGACTCTACAAACACAGGTCTGTCGGTATCTGGGTGGCACTGGGGCCACCTTCCCAGGCTCCAGCTTTCCACAGGCCAGGCATCCCTAATTCCAAGTCAGAAATATTCCAAATCCAGAACTTCCTTGGTGCTACTGCGACACTGATAGTCAACTGTATAAAAGTCTTTAAAATACTGCATAAAGGGGTAGGAATGTGGCTCCGTGGGCAAACACTTGTGCGGCTTCTGTGGGTGGTGTCTAGATGTTCCCCCAAAGCCTCGGGCAGACTTTTCCAGGGATGACTGAAGCTGGAATATGTGATGGTAGGCTCAAAGGTGTGTAGTGACTAAAGCACTACTCAGGAGAGTTGGTTTGGCCCTGTGATAATCCTGTGGTCCAGATGGGATGCAGGGAACAGAAAGATACTGTTAAGGTCTCTTGCTGCCCTTGCTACCATGTGGGTATATGAACTGTTTTTTCCCTGCAAGGGCTTTCTGCCACGCCACCTTGCCTTACAGCCAGATGATTATGGACTAAAACCTCTATCAGCCGCTTCTCCTTTAACTTTGGGTGTCAGATATTTTGTCCCAGCAATGCGAGAAGAATAACTAAGACAGTAGCATATATAAGGCCCTGGGTTCTATCCACAGTAACACATAAACACACATAAAAATGCACCAAATTACTTTCAGGCTATATGCATATGACATATACAAAAACATAAATGAATTTCAAGCATAGGTTCCATGCTGAGATCCCTTACTACATACGTGCACATATTCGAAAATCTGAAAAAAATCGAAATGTTCACTTTTGATCCCAACTATTTCAGAGAAGTCCATATCCTACAACAGGCCTTGAAGGAGATGGAAGATTTAACTGAACTGAAAAGGAAAGAGAGAGAATTTGAAATGTGACAACTACAGAAGAGAGGCCCAGAAGCAGGGGCAAACATCATCCTGAGAGGACCATGGGACCAGCTCCATTAAAACTCCGTGACACTTCTGAGGGATTTAGCTCAGTGGATCTGGCATCTGCCTTGGCTATACAGGAACTCAAGTTCAATTCCTGGTACAAAAGAAAAAGTAAACGAAACACTACAACAGGCACACACAGTCATAGAGTCTTCATTCCACATTGGTTTCTCTCATGCATGAATTCATGCCTTCATTTGTGCGTGTCTGCCTTTTACAGACTGCAACTTCTTGGTCCTCAGAGTTGAAAAACCCTGGCATCCGATTCTCCAGCTGTCATTTTCCAGCTATGTGAACACAGTAATGTTAATTTAATCAACATCTCACTTTTCTCACCAGTTAAATGGAAACAATAATGGCACCTTTTTGTAAACACATTATCAAACTAAATCAATGTCCATATAAATAATAGAGAGCCTACCCACACAACAAGACTTCAAAAACATTAGCTCCTTCATTCACAAACTTCCCCAAGGCTTGCTGCTGATTTCCAGATTAAGTATCTCTCACTTGGCTCCTTCCATATTATTCCATCTTCTTTAATGAAAGATAATTCTATGACATCTTCACTGATTCTCTAAGCTAAGAATTTCTTTCTGCCCAATTTTCATGGTCCATTTGTGACATCCTTATCCCTCAAATTATTATGTTTGCTTCATGTCACAAGTATTTTTATCAAGTTTTCATTTTTGCCACCCCCTGGCCTGTAAGCTGATTGACTGGACAACTGGAGATCAAAGTCCTCTTCGCACATCACCCCTCTGCTCACCATGCAGAGCCTGAATTCAGTACTGAGTATCAAGCCAAGACAGAGTGAGATGCCCCGTCTACTTGAGCATGTCCCTGCCCACACCGCAGCTCTGACTCCTGAGGTTGCTGTTAACTGTGACGCTGTTCCATGGAATTCTTGTCATCCCAGAGTTCTGACTGAGGCCTCAAATGGAAGGACTTGTGCAGTGAGTCTCAGCAATTCTGAAAAAGAGGTTTCTTGTCTGGCCTCACAGAACATGTCAAGATATGGCCAAACAGAGTTGGCAGATCATATCCTTCCACGCATACAGGAGAAGGCCACAACGTCCTTCAGGAGGGAACAGATTGCTTCCACAGGAACTACAATGAGCAGATAAGGATGTACCCTATTCCACTTGGCTACATCAGCTTTTCCTTCTTCGGTGTTGTCACATGGAGGATGAGGTTACACAATTCTTGGAGAGACTCGCTCCAGTTCCAGGGATCAGTCGTAACAGAAACTGATCCCTGGCTGTCTCAGGACAAACCTTCTGGAAAATGTGGCTTCATTCAATTTAAGTATTTCCCATTATCTAACATGATTCCACGGGAGAAAACTGGGCTGCAGTCTTCTTGAGAGGAGCTCAGCCATAAAGACTACAGCCTGGGGAATGCTGGGAAAGAAGAAACCCTGGGGAGAAGATGATATTTAAAATACTTCACTGCTGGTAGAACGCAACATTAATCAGTGTGAATTCCACCTAATAATGAAATAGCCTATATGGAGTCATACTGGCTGGATGTTAGTCAGCAGAAATGTCCTTATTGGAGCAGAAGCTAGTGGGGGAGGGGTGTTTTAAGAGTTAGTTACCAAGAAAAGGCCCAGTGTGGCAGTCTGGAGTGGAAAGAAATAAAAATAACCAAAGTGCTCCTAAAAGAATGCTATAGTTTGTATCCTTCAGTGTTGTGTCACTGTCACAGTGTTAAGAGGTGGGACCCTTGTCTTCTTGCACGGATTCATGCCATGAGCAGGCGCATCTTCATGGGAGTGAGTTCCTCAGGAAGAGCAAGTTCAGCCTTCTCTTCTCTCTTACCCATGTGATTCCTTCTTGCATGCATGACGCAGGAAGAAAGCGCTCACCAAAAGGCACTCTTTGATCTGAGACTTTTCATCCTCCAAAACTATCAGTTAAAATTTCTGTTCATTATAAATTACCTTGTCTCATTCATTCTAGTATAAAAGCAGGAAACTGAGGAAAAGCTGGGATTTGGACAGTATAAGTAGGACTGCGTATTTTCCTCCTAACTTGTTCTCTCTGCACCTAAACACTAAAGGGAACAAATGAAGAGGTGAGATTCTAAATAAAAGGCTGGGTAAGACCTAAGCCTGTGAGAAGCAAGCAGTTTTGATCGTACAGTGCAAAGCACTGATGTTTATCTTCCGTAGGACAATTCAAGTGTGACTGAAAATGACAGCATCTACTTAAGATATCATCTGGGAAAGGAGAAGACGACTTAAAGACAGTAATCAGAGAAAGCTGATTTTCCAAGTACACTTTTCTATATCTAACCTTTCAAAAACTTACCACAAAACATCAAGGTTTTTATCCATTATCACCCCAAAATTCTAGTATTTTCGATCTCTTCTCTGTGAACCCATTGGCTACCTCTTTGTTAAAATTTTGCCACAACCAAAAGCATTCTAAGAATATGTCTCAAACAATGAAAGATATTCATTCATCAGCACTGTAAAGACCCTGTTTTAATCTGCATCAAGTTGGAAGAATAATTTTCCTCTACAGACTGAGCTAGAGATGAATATGGGCCTGAGTCCTTAGGGAAAATGAATTACTCTTTCTGATATATCTCATTTCCACTGTCGTGAAACAAATTACTCTTTATGGGTGCGGAGGTAGAAGAAAGAAGGCAAAACTCAAACAGCACCCCAAATTTCAATGAAAAGAACTGGTTACCCCACCACAGTCAGCCCTGATTTGCTAGGCAGAGATGTGATAGTGGAGAGGAGAACAGGGAAGATGTGGATGAGGAGATTTCCACTGGCCTCACTGTATTTGGCATGACCAGGACCAAAAGAAGGAAAAGTTCAGAAGCAGAGACAATGTAACCAAGTCACCGATATTAATATTTTTCTTTGGAAAGATGTTTATATTCCAATGATAACAGGAAGCTGCACAAGACACTCTTCCCCTCAACAGAGTGGCACTGTTCCATCAGAAGCCCAAAGCCAGAAATTCAGATTAAATCTCTCTCATATAGGATCTTCCACCCCTTCTTACTTTTACTGAAATACAAGAAGTGGCTAGTTTCAGAGATTAGATGAAAAACCACAAAGATCCCTCACCCAAATAAAAGATAATTGTACATGCTGTGACTAAATTAGACCGAAAATTCCAGAACAACCTTTGAAAATATGTATGGAATTTTGGCTGAGAGAAGTGAGTCATCCAGAAAATCACAGTGACAAATCTGTCCAGTCACAGTGTCCTGGGGCAGCCTTACTCACAGACAAATTACAAGAGCACAGTAGGAAATTTTCCAGTACATTCAAAGGGGAAATTATCTCATTGCACTAAGCAGAGAGCTGTCCAAAGTGTAACGATGACTCCCCATCATAACGGTCCCCAAAATATCACCATCATTAAGTCTTAAAAACTGTGATGCATGGTGCTGGGCAGCGATGAGAACTAAAGTTACAGAAACAATCAGTGTTGGAGTCAGCTGACCTTCAAACAAGGAGATCAGCCTAGATTATCCAGGTGGGACCAACAGGATCACAGGACTCCCAAAGTGCAAGGCCTGGCTGTGGTCAGACACATGTGATAGTGAAAGAAAAATCAGAGTGATTTAATGACTATGTAGCTGGCTTTCAGAGTGGAACTAGAGGCCAGAACCTAAGAAATATGAAGAAGCTCTAGAAGATGGAAGAGGCAAGAAAGTGAATTCCCTGCCAGCCTTTCCATGCCTCAAAAAAGCAGAACTGCCAACACCAATTGAGCTTCAAGCACCAGGATTTTCTCCCCCACCCAGACCCCCGAGGGAGACCAGCTGCCTAAATTCAACAGGGATCCTGGGTTGAATTTTCAAACAAAAACCAAGCACCGGGATTTCACAGGGAAATGGACTTTGGACTTTCCATGGACTTTGGATTTGTGACCTTCAAAACTGTAAGCTAATAAATTTGTACTGCTTGATCCACTTGATTTGTGTCAACTTTTTATGGCAATAACAGAAAACAGAGATATGATGTAGGCCACAGCCTATTTCTACAAAGGCCTCAATTAATACACTAGGTCAACATATATAACAAAAATCACATAACTCCAAACCAAACAGATGATACAGGGCAGGGAAAAGAATATTCATTTTCTTTGATTACACACAATGTTGATTTCATTCAAATATAAGTCTCTAAACCAGTCAGGGGTAGTGGAAATAGGCCCAGAGACAGGTTAAAAATGAGTAATTTCAAACATATTTTTTAAATTCCATAATAAAAAGCATGTAGGGGTGAGTCCAACGTATTTCTTTTCTCCTCTTTTTCTGTAGGTGTTTCTGTTTATAATACCTTCTCCCTTCAATTAGTATGTAACAGAGAATTCAAGTATGTTTTTGTTTTATGTTGCATCCATTAGGTAATTTTATTTTCCTTTTCTTTTATTCTTGTTTTTGTTTTTTAGTTTTTAAGACAAGGTCTCGCTTTGGAGTTCAGGCTGGCCCTGCACTCACCATGTAGCCCGGGATAGCCTGAAACTCACCGCAATCCTCCTGCCTCTGCCTCCTGAGTGCTGCTGGGATTACAGGTGTGAGCCACCATGCCTAGTTTACTATTCTTAAGTCCTGAAGGGGATGACTGCAGATGCACTTTATTTCATTTAATCTTCATTTTTTTTTTCTAAGAGTCAGTGGTCCTCACACTTTCATGCCACTGCCTAAGACACATCGTAACAAAGAGGAGCTATGTGGAACACACAGGCTGGTCCTACAGAAAACCACCTCGTGTCACTTTAATTGCAATTTTCAGAAAACAGAAGGCCTTGGTTTTTTCAGACAAACTGATTTATCAACAAATTTGCCTGGAACTCTTTCATCTAAACACTCTCAAAAGAGAACCTATACTGAATGAAAGAGGAGTCACTGAGCATCTTCCTCTCCCACAAGCTGAAAGCCACAAAGACCCAGCGACCACAAGCGGTGCTCCCAGGCCTCAGCTGTGCTGCCATCACTTCAGACCAGCCCCATCGGTTCTAGATGCATCATCCCGATAAGTGCTCGTTAGTCATATGTTTTAAAAGCAGCCAGTTCTCACGCCCACCTGATGGTGGGAACGGAAATGATTTCTCTGGGCACCATGACAGTGTGACTGAGAAAGCAACTGTTGGGTGTTAACTGATTTGCATGCTGGTGGAGAACTGCCAGTCGTGTTTGGGGGAAGTCTTTCATGTGTCTGCAGTTCTGTCTAGGGTGCTAGTTTAAGGAAGGACAGATACCGAAGCTATGTCCACCCTCTGATCAGAGCCACCTGTGGTACCTCAACCCAGTCAGACGGACCCTTACAGGCAGAAAGAACAGCTGTGCTGGAAGCTTCTGGGCTGTAAGTATCGTATTGACCCAACAAGCCAAGTATCCACTCATCTCCAAAAACAGATGAAAATAACTGAAAATGCCCCAATGGCTTCATGATATCTATGTATCTACAAGTGATGTTTCTCCTCCTCTGCCTCCCACAGAAGCAGTGTATTTCCTCCTTAGATGGTACAGCTCTGTCTCAAGTCTACCTCTGTGAAAATGAACAGTTCAAGAGGTAGTTTTCCAGTTTCAAAGGGAGAAGGATTTGTGAAGACTTAAAGTAGATGTAGTTTCTTCTACTGACAAAGACAAGGGACCCAGCTTACCCTGCATTCCAGGAGATACAGGACTTTCTCAAGAAGCTAAACAGCAGATTCCCAGGGGCTACACCTGTAGACACAAGCTTAAGATATCTTGGTGAAATTTCACAGGGAAGAGTGAAGAGCAAATCAAACGAATTTTTAAGTAGAATAATTCATAACTTCAACTATAACCTGATTTGGATAATGAGCACGTTATCAGCAGCTATGATATAGAGTCTAGATGGTCTCCCCAACATCCTGGCCAATATTAGAAACACCCCCCCATCCTTATAATATCCCTGAGAAAGGAAATTTCATTTCTTACCAGAAATTTCATTTCTTACCAAATTTCTTTCTTACTTGGCTCAGGGTCAAGTATAATTTTAATATAAAAAATTATATTTCTTGCCCCCCAAAATTGTGAATCAAACTCATATTCCTTTATAAAATTATCAGGACATATTCTTTCATGATTCAAAACCATAAAAGCTTCCTTAATTACTTACAACAAAAATCTTACACCCACTCCACCTTGCTAAGTGTATCTATCCCTGTTCAAATCAATCCTGCTAACGTAAGGGCTTATGTACCACCAACTCTCACACTTTTCACAGCACTACGGGATACCACAGCTCAACAGTCTTCCTCTTCTAACATTGCCAGCAGTATACACAATTATTATTTCTTACCATAAAAAGAAAATGACAAAGAGGAGGACGGCAGGGAGAAACTGCCCTCTTTCCTACATCCTGTCAACCATTTCCACTTGTTCCACACAATTCTCAATGAACTACCTATCCACATGGTCTCTGTAACTGGATTCTGACCCCTCCTCCATCCCCTGCCTCCTAAAATCTCCCCCTTTCTCTTTCATGTGTTCTGTCCGTAGATCACAGATAAGAAATCGATGGAGTCTTACATTTTCATTCTGATTTACTCTTAGAAATACTAGCCATGTGTCCCCACAGATTGCAAAAACATCTGCAAAGATGGCTCATCTCTTCCTAACATTAGCAGATATCATGTGCTCTGTTCTTAATGCTCACTTAAGACTTCTAGTACAAAGAAGAATGATAGCACCATTCTTCAGGAGCAAGGAGAGAAGGCAAGCTGGGTTTATTCCTAGCTTTAAAGAGAATGCTTAGCATGTAAGTTTTTTAGTCTAAATGTGAAATAATTTCAAAAGTTTAAAAGTTATAAAAGGTAATATAAGCAATATATTTATATTTATATTTATATTTATATATTACATGTGGTAAGGAACACTAATATGATCCTAAATACAGTAGGTGCCAACTTACAAACATCTGAAGTGTCAGTGTTCACAGATAGGCACAGAGCTTGTATTTGGTGTCTTTATGCTTCACATTGTATTCGTATCAGAGGAGGTAAGACTTGTCATCTTCCATCACACACCTGCCAGCTCCTGAGACAGACTCAGACATGACACTGCAGGGGGCTCCAGACCTTCATCTGGATCCTTAGATCTCCAGGGAGCAGACAGACCTGAGCCCTTCCCCATCTGACTCTGCATGGTCACTATAAGGCAGTCTTGTAATTCTTCTGTATTAGTGCACCTTGTGCTGTATCTGTTTCTCTAATCAATACTGACTTATATATTCAGTGTTCTTCACTAAATTTCCTTTTATGAAAAAAAAAAAAAAACACCTACCTCAGTGGTACTGCACCTGCCTCACAAGCTCAAGGTCCTGAGTTTGATCCTCAGTATAGAAGAAAATTTTTTTTCTTGTTTATTTTTCCTTGGGAAACTCACAATTTAGTCACTATGAGTTATTTGGTCTTTTTTCTTCTATTTCTAGTTCTTTCCTAAATTTAACTTACTCTTTTCATATCTTCTTGTGGTTTTGTCTATTTCTTTTTGCATTTTTGATTCAAGATAAATTTTCTTATCCTCAAATTCTTGCCTAAATATGATTCAACAGTTTAGAGTATGACTTTATAGGTTTCCTTTTTCTCTTGGAATAAATCTTCATAAGGTAAGGTAGCTTGAGTCTCATTTTCCAGTCCCATAATTTTATATAGACTTAGCCAGAACTTTTATACTTATTTTGTGAAGTATTTTGGGAAGGCTTCCTGCATTTCTAATTCCTAATTCCTGATTCCTAACACCATATTTCATCAGGGAGCAAAATGTAGTTCTTTTCCTGGGTGGGTTTTAATGAGATTCTTTGTTTGATTATATAGTTTATTTATTCTTAGAATAATTTTAATTTAACAGAAAATTCAAAAAATTAGTTCAAGACATTCCTGTATACTGTCATCCCATTTCACTAGGCTTCACCTCAATATAATTTTTTTTGGGGGGGGGGGTTGAGATAGGGTCTCGCTTTACAGTTCAGGCTGGCTCTGAGCTCAGCCTCAAACTCACATCACAGCAATCCTCCTGCCTCGGCCTCCCGAGTGCTGGGATTACAGGCGTGAGCCACCATGCCTGGTACTGTGGTATGTGGTACTGGTTGCTGCTGGGTGTGAGTCTCCACACCCAGTATTGTATGTGGTTACCTAGGATCGAACCTGGGTCCTTGCGCTTGCAAGACAGGTGCCGGAACCACTGAGCTAAATCCCCGCCCCATCTCAATATAAATTATACAAATTAAAAAGCTTCACCATTATATTTCTGTTATGTGAACTCTGGTCTCACTTTGAATCTCACCAGGTTTTCCACTAGCACATTTTTTATTGAAAGATCCAGTCTACCTATGTGGTTTTTCTCATTTCTCTCTTTTTTTTTTAATCTCATTTCTCTTTTGATCTATAAAAGCTCCTTATTATTTCCTATTTTTCATGACTTTGATAGTTTGAAGTAGTAATGTTCAGGTATCTTGAAAATAGTCCCTCAATTTTAATTTATCTGATGTGTTCCTCACAAAGGTTGGAGCTTTCAAAGAGCCAAAAAAACTAGACAAGAGTTTTACAGAACTGAAAATCTCATCACATCACATTGGAGATACAGAATATCCTCATAATATTCTTAATGATGTTAAATTTGATTACGTGGTGAAGATGAAAAATCCTCCCATTTTCTTCTCCACACTTACTCTTTGGAAGCAAATCTCACCATTCAGCCTTCACTCAAAAGAAGACGGATAAAACTCTCACTCTTGAAAAGAAATAAATCAACTTATATGATTAACCATCTTTCTGTGTGGAAGAAAAATCTCCATTTTGTACTTATTTTTATGAGGTGAGTATGGACGTAGCTATATTTACTTTATGGCTTATAATCCAATACTACATTATTTACTTTGTTGTTCAAATATTTAAACATAGTCACTAGTATGTCTCTCAAATGGGTTTGGGTGATCAGACAACACAGCTCTCCTGTTTGGTTTACAGAAAAATTCCTCACTTCTTCATGCTGTTTTTTGCTTGGATTTTGCTTCCTTTTGATTTGTTGGCTTTTTCTGAAAGATGAGTAACTGCACCTCCTTCATCTTTTTCCTTCTTTCTTTTCTCTCCTCCTCTTTACCCCTCAGTCACTCAAGGATGCCATTCTCCTTCATTTTGGCCTTTTCCTCCTCTGCTTTTTAAAATCTTTCACTTCACATGATGCATGTGACAAAGACTTCCCTACAATCAGTGTTCTCATATTACAAAGTATCTTTATTCATTTTACATCTCAAATATTCTCTTTCTGGTGTTTTTGGTTTTTTGTTTGTTTGTTTGTTTTTGTTTTTCTGGTTTGGGTTTTTTTTGTTGTTGGTTTTTTTGACCAAGTTCAAACTCACTAGTCCTTCACTATTCTCTTCCTGATTTTCCTTTTCTTGCCACAGTTACCTCATGAATGAGGCTTAATGTTGATGACTGAATCAACTTAGAGAAGTTTCATTTATTTCTCTTTTAGTTTCCTTTAAATGCGTATATTGAACAAGTGCTTTTTGCTATTTAAC